>JADRCD010231345.1:0-19002 GCA_019843815.1 Montemys delectorum
ATATATATATATATATATATATATATATATATATATATATTGAACCTGATCATTTGATCATTAAATAGCCTCTTTGGTCTGGCATCTCAAAGGGTTTGTAATGACCAGCTTCATTTCCCCCAGCTACCACTGCATCTTTGGCTGCAATAATTATACCTTGTCAAAGTCAGCTCCCACAATGTGGGGGTGGGCACCCCTAGATTGATGGTTTGCAGACATGAAGGGCAACAGCAGGCACACAGGGGGTGGGCTGACTGGGGATGGCGTAGAATTGTGTCCTCACAATTGCAGCCTGTCAGAAATGAAGGTTTGACTCGGCTGAGGAATAGTGCCTTAGGTTATAAGGGAAGAGTGTGAAAGTCCAGCACATTTGAAGTTCCCAGCATCCAGTAGGAAATGCCTTGAGTACTTTAGATTCAGAAGGTTTCAACATTGGCGGTCTATGATGGAGTGATACACTTGAAATTACATAGGGAAGAAAGCTGACTTGCAAATGGCCTGGTGTTCGTTCTCAGTAGCTGGGAGATGAAGGTAGTGGTTAAATAGTGACGTATTTTTGGTTTTAGCTTTCCTTTGCTACAGAGTCAAAGACTGAATACTCAAAAATTACAAATGAGCTATGTGCTTTGAAACTTATTCTTATTGAGGGATATAAAATTCATTTTTATTTTCTTTACACTCTCTCTCTCTCTGTATTTCTCTCTCTCTCTCCCTCTCTCCCTCTCTCCCTCTCTCTCTCTCTCTCTCTCTCTCTCTCTCTCTCTCTCTCTCTGTGTGTGTGTGTGTGTGTGTGTAACAGCATGTATGTGTAGAGGTTAGAAGCCTATTTGTTCTTTCCTTCCACTGTGTGGGTATGGCATATTGACTTCAGGCCATCAGGCTTGGTGGCAAATGTTTCTATCCACTGACCCACCTCAACAGCCTGAGATTTAACATTATTTAAAAAAAGTATAGTAGGCAATAAAAATATTTTGTTTATTATTTCTAAGTCTTAGTTGTAAAATCAAGGCAACATGGACTGATAGTGATCAATGATAAGGAGACAATTATTAAATGATGGTCCATCCCTTGGAACTGTGTCCCTGTCTCAGTCTCTTCCCTGTCAGTCGAGCTGGGGTGGGTTAATAGGAATTAATGGCAGCTCCGTGACCGGGAAATATTATTTGGTAAAAGTGAAGGAATTTTGCAGAAGCAATTAAGAACCCTAATCAGTGGACCTTATATTAATCAAAAGGAGACTATGGAGGGTGGCTGGGAATTAATTAGATGGTTCCTCTAAAATGATGTAGAGGTCAGAAACAGACAAGGACAGGGAATTCTAAATACAGAGAGTCTCCTGCTGGTGGTGAATATGCTCCACGTAGTGAGAAGCCTAGATGGGTACCATGAAAGAGTAGCCTTTAGGAGCTGGAATGTCCCTAAGTTGTCAGCTGGGCAGAAATTGAGCCACTTAGTTCTGGATTCTTGAGCAACAGAAGCCTCACAAGAGTTAAAGAACTCAGACATTCTATCGCCTAAATATGAATGCAGCCAAAATAGCAGGCGATGTGCATGGACCTGTGAGATGAAGAGCAGCTATTCTGTGGCAAGACTTCTAATATCAGAAAGTCTAGGATAATAGATATATGGAGTCCTCAAACTTGATATGATCATATGTGATGGCTGTTGACAAACATCACCATCGAAAACACACTGAAAAAAAAGATTTTGTTTCATCATATCATACAAGTCTCATTAGTCCATACACATCAGGTTATGTCAATACTGGAAGAAAGCCATTAAATAGAATGTGTAATAGACATTCCTCAAAAATTAAATTAAGACCTTTTGGTTCGTTGAGGACATTATAGCTTTTCCTCCTTAAATTGAACTGTGTGAACTATTTGCATGGTCATTGGCATTTAAAGACTCTTCACTCAGGAAGCCTGTGTTTGGATGTTTAGAATGAATGTGCACAGCTTAGGCAGCCTTGTTGACTCTGCCCAGCTGTGAGCATCTGGAGAGTGGAGTTTCTGTCTGGGATGCTCTGCTGTCTCCTCTCTGGCCTTTTGCAGAAGTCAGCCAGCCCTTCCTTTGCACATCCCTCATTCTGTAAAATGAACGTGGTCATGCTTGCTCCAGCTCCCTTACAGGACTGGCTAAATCTCAGGCAACAGTGGGTGGGAAGGAGCTCTGTGACATCACAGAGCTCAGCTTATTTCTAAGTCATCTTCCGTATCTTTGCCTTACTGTGTGCTTAGAATTCTAGAGATGTCAGTTTGGAAAAAGAAGAAGGCAATTGTGGATTTTAAAAATCACACTCATTCAAAACTTTTTTTTTTTTTAAACTGGAACACAAACATTTGAAGAGTGTTCTCTTCCTGCGTCATTCACAGGCACCAGGAACCACTGACAATCCTTGGAGACCAGAATACTCCTATGACAATTATACATTGAGATAGTTTTTTTTTTTAATATTCTTTTTAGTTTTAAAAGTTTGGAAGATAACATTTTATGTTACATAAAATAAATATATAAATCATATTAGTTTTGACTTCCATAGGAATTAAATGAAAAGTTTCCCTGGAGTATGATAGCTTTGTTGTCCGACAGTACTTTTGATTTAAGAAATCTCTTTTGATTTAACAAATTTTAAGAGTCACTTTTGTACACCAAACTGTTCTAACTCATATGGACCATGATTGGTGTCCTATTAGCTTTAATCTTCACTGGCTATTTGATTCAACTAGAAACCAAACTTGTTTCAGCCTTAATTTTTGTGATGTCATTTCATTCATTCATTAATAGATATTTTTTCTTTAATGTTTATTGTGAATTTTGATCTATGTGTGACCATGATTTTTTATTTTGGGGGGGCTGGATAAGAATATATGGATCTCAGATAAAGTCAGTTTCAAATTAGTTTTAGGTTTAAAAGAATGATTTAACTATCTCAATTTAATTTATTTATATTAATCTCTAGGTTTCAGAAAGGAAGGATACATGTGGAATATGAGTTGCTTATTAGAAAAATGATGTTGACCAACACACACATGCATATACCGATGCACGCACACACGCACACTCCTTCTTGTTCTGCACCCATCTTTGGTGAATTTTCATGACTAAGTTGTTTACTTGAGCTTTCAAAGGGATGATCTTTCTCTTAATTACCATGTTACCATTTGGCTCCTTCTTGCAGACAGATCTATAGAAGCACAGTCAATCATGCTCCGAGCCAGGGAAGAGGATCTTGTGATGAATGGCGGTATAAACTGTGAGACAGAGTGTCAATATTCATACTGGCCAAGCCAAATAGCTTCCAATATATTCATGCCTATTGCCTTTCACCGAATGATGTATTATTTACTATCACTCCTGATCACAAAAGTGATTTGAAACTAAATTTTGTGAAGAAATGATGTTCACCTTTGAATAATTCTCCACTGGCCAATGATTGTTAAGTGTGAAATAGAGAATGCAGTTGGCAAAGTAAAAGAAAATGTATTTTGGTTGGTTCTGGTTTTCTATAATGGAGACAGGGAGTAGTCCTGTCCAGGGAAGAGCATACCAACTGGTTATTCAATACCGGATGGTCAGTCCTGAAAACACACATCTGAATAAAATTATGTAGACTGAGAGGCTGTACTTAGGAGCTCGCAAGCACACACACACACACACACACACACACAGAGTATTATAATAGTAATAAAAAAAGAGAAGCTATAACTTTGAAATAAGAGCAAGGAGAAATATATTGGAGTATCTGGAGAGAAGGAAGGGAGAAGGGAAGGGAGAAATTATATAATTACAATCTCAAAGATAAAAGAAAAAAGTTTTAAAAAATTACAAGGAAAATAAGTAAAAGAAAAAAGTTATGTATCTTTTGTCGTTCTTCAAACAACTGGATCTTGTTTAATTTTCACTCACGTACCTTCTGCAGAAAGTTATGTGAAACCTCTTGGTGTGTGGAAACATGATGATGAATACTTGTAGCTTTGTAGCTGAGAGTTTCGCATAAGAACTGACTTGGTCTGCAGTCTTCCAGTAGCAATAGCCAGCTTCTTTTGGATTGATCAGCTCCTTTGACTCATTTCTCAGTTTTACAAAACAAGCCTGGCATCTGTTTGGTAAAAGGACTAAACACACCTGGAAAATCTGTGCTTAATACTCCTTATAGTATTTTATAGATGACTATGTGCACGACGATGCTGAATAACCAGGATATCTAGAAATATTTCCCTCTGTGTCCTGATTGCTTTGCTCAACATAGACATGGCTTTCAGTTTTTCTCAAATCACTCATTAAAAAAATACCAGTTTTCATTTTATCAGTTACAGAAGGGTGAACAATGACAGTTAGGGGAAATTGGATTTATAGATAGCAATTCTAAATTGCTCATTTTGGTCTCTAGAAATCTCATATCATACATTTATGACAAAGAAATGTCAATCAAATATGAAAAATCAAATGCAGAGATTAAAGTAAACTTGGAAATGATAATCAAAGATTTAGAATATTTCTCCCAAGACTAGGTTTCTCTATATAGCTCTGGCTGACCTGGAATTTGTTCTGTAGACCAGGCTGGCCTCTAACTCAGAGACTTCCTGCCTCTGCCCTGTGAGTGCTGGGATTAAAGGAATGTGCCCCCATGTCTTGATAGGATAACTTTTTAAGGGTAGGAAGAAGTTATAAAATCTTGAGATTGCCATAAATACAGCCATGTTTTAATCCCACTATGAAGTAGAGTTCACATGAAAAGGAAAAGGATTGTTAAATGAAAATAATAAATGATTTATTGGGTGGAATACACAATTTAATAATCTAGTCATTCTGAGCTGGACTTTTGAAAAGACACAAGCAAAAGGTGTCAGCTGTTAAACTCCTTTGTGGGGATCACAATTGAGATTACACTGTGAAGATAACCATCACCATCAACCTTGCTTATGCCATTCTGGAGTCATTGATCTATAGATACATTAGCTTGTCAGTTACTTTGTTCACTTTTCTTCTCTGTTATTCTTGTGTTTACCTTTTTGGTTTTTTTCCCCGTGTCGTCCCATGGCTTAGACACATGCATACCAGAGAACGTTCTACCACTTAGCTTCATTCTTGGCCCCAGTTATAATAATTTATGAAGAGGAAAGAATGTAGTCTATTTTTGATGCCTCAGGAAAATGGCCGATTTTAAACACCCATATACTTTTGTGTTTTATTTACCAACAGTATTCTTAGAAAAATATTTCTTGAGATCTTTCCCACTTCCCCTCCCATCTACAGGAGTTGGAGAGACAGAAAGCCACATTTAGAATATACTATATGGAAAAGAGAATTACTTTTAGTAAAAGAAAAATTAATTAATGGGAATTACAAAAAATATTTCTTTTATTTTTTGAGAGCTTAATATGATTACATAATTTGCTCCTTATCTTTCCTCCCCCAAATGGTACCATATATGCCTTTTTGATCTTTTTCAAATTCATGGCCTCTTTTTCAATTAACTACCATCAGTATTTTTGTTTTTACAAATAAAAATATTGTGCATGTATCTATGACTCATGTTAAATATAATCACAAGAAGAAAAAAAACAAAAGAAATCACAAAGCAAATAGCTACCCATAACTCTCTGCCTGCAGACATCCTTGTTTGATGTACATTGATTCACATCTTTAAAGAAAAGCTCATGTCTGAGCTCACAAGTCTTTTACGTTCTGAGAATTAAATCGCACCAGAACACATTCGTTTCAGTCTTACTTAAGAACACAGACAGAAAGTGACACTTATGCGTGAATATATGCTCACGTTGCAACTTCCATAGCTACGGTATTTCATAAGAGATGAAGTTACTGAATCATTGCCTGCTTCTGAGCGTCTCGGGAGTTTGTGAATGGCAGCAGTGGGCGAACAACTGTTAGCAACATGGCTGCCCCAGCGGGACTCCTTGGCTCATGTGTCAGGTCTCCCAGTGATGGATGAGCATTCTTGGGTAAGTTTCTTAATCATTTTGATGTTTGTTTTCCTTGTCAGTAGAAAGAGGAGTTGTAACGATCATCTCCACATAGGGAGAGTTTAAAGAGTGAATGTAAAGTGTCATAACATTTGGATAATTAGTTGGAGGCGGAAAAAGCAGAATGAAACCTCAAACATTTGTTTGGCTGCTAACGCAGCAAGGACTCACTGGCCTGAAACAAACACTTTTCGATACTTTTTAGATAAAATGCAGAGACCGGGATCACATAAAACAAAAAGCAGCTCTAAAAACAACTTAGTTCCTCGTTTAATCAGCTACCTCTTCAACCTCTGCTTTCTTTTACTGATTTATAGTATCTGTGCAAAGGTGTAGGTTCCAGAAAGGCATTTATGAAGACAGAAGTGCTTTATACTATATAGAAAATTAGGTTATAGATCTAATTCATGTATTTAAATTATCACACCACACAAGAATATGTTTGTGTTTAATGTTCATTTTACCACTTAGAACTCATTAACTGTAAGAGATTACTATTAAAACAAGTTATCAATGTGCACGAACTCAAACTCATTAACTCAGAGAAGTGTTCTTTTCTACCATCTGGTCGACTGTCCATTTAGCAACCCCATTTAAATAATAGGTTTATAGCAACTTCTCTGTTTAGTCTCTATAATTTTTATCTAGGGTAAACCCAATCGAATCCTTTTACCTCAGTGTAATTCCTAATAAAGGGGGCTATGCATACAAGAAGTGACAGATAATCTGGAAATGAAATAGCCTCAGTAATCAAAAAGCTCTTCCCTCTCCTTACCTTTTTCTCACATAAGGTTTCTGTGG
Organism: Montemys delectorum; assembly: GCA_019843815.1. Taxonomy (NCBI): domain Eukaryota; kingdom Metazoa; phylum Chordata; class Mammalia; order Rodentia; family Muridae; genus Montemys; species Montemys delectorum. Next base: position 6,789 of record JADRCD010231345.1, read on the forward strand.
GAAACTGTGGGACTGGCCTTAGGCTCTAGAGGAAATAGATGCCGTCATCCTTGCTGAGTCCAAACTCTGACTCATGGTTCACAACTACTGAAGAGTTAGGTCTGGACCTGCAGATGCTCTTGTACGATTGACAGCCAAGAAGGTCTTCCTAATGAGACAAGCTTCTAAAAGGAAAGATCATCTCACTTTTAAGTATCGGAAATCAGAGGAAGTAGGCCGTGGCTTTGGACTTTCAAGACTGGTAAAAAACACCAACCATGACAATGTCCCAGATAGATGCTGCCCAAAGAACTGAGAATGTTCCCTCTCACTAACCTGCGAGTGCAGTGAGAGGAGGATGTATTTATTCAAAAAATGAAGCCAAGACAGAGAAAAAGGTTTTCTCAGGGTGAGTAGGATACATAGACATATGCAGATACATATGTCTGCATATGACTTAAAGTGTAATGCCTATCAAAGGGTTGTCCAAGGTTCAAACCAGTGAGACTTGACCTCTGACAGTATTCTAGCAAGACAGAAGAAGCAAAGAGTATTTGAAGTTATCCATCAGGTCCAGAGACTTATCTTGTTTTCTTTTTTTTTTTAAATTGGATATTTTATTAATTCACATTTCAAATGTTTTCCCCTTCCCCAATTCCTCCCTCCAGAAACCCCATCCCATCCCCCTCCTCCTGCTTCTATGAGGGTGTGCCCCCATCCACCCACCCACTTCTACCTCCCAGCCCTCTCATTTCCTTACACTGAAGTATGGAACTCTCACAGGACCAAGGGCCAACAAGGCCATCCAGAGAGGCTTATCTTATCAGGTGTCTTTTTTGTGGGTCTTACTAATGTGTGAGCTGCTATGCCAAAGAACTCAGTCTTCATTGAGCCTGAAGCTCACCATCTGGCCATTTAGAAACATCAAGAAGCAGGCTTTAGAGCTCCTATAGCCCAGATCTTATAAAAGATATAAAACAGTGGCTTGGAAATTCTCTTAAGGAAGCTGAATTGGGTTTTACGTGCATTTCAGAAACTTGTTCATTCTGTATTTAAGAATTTTGAATAGAGAGTCACTAGGGATGAGAAGAATGGGAATGAGAGTAAGAAGAGAAGAGACAGGGATAAGGACAGAGGAAGGGAGGGAAGAACTGGGGGAGGGAGAAGGAGAGGAAGGACGACAGGGAGAGAGGGAAGGATGAGAGAGAGAGAGAGAGAGAGAGAGAGAGAGAGAGAGAGAGAGAGAGGCAGGAAAGAGAATATATTAAATACAATTTCCTCTACAGTTTTTGAAGAAACTTATCCTGGATCTGTAGCCCTACCATGACGAACACATGATGCCCTTTCTGAGCAGTCATGTTCACTTCTCAGCACTAATAAGCTGGGTCACAACTGTCTAACTCCAGGTCCAGGGGAAGTGATACCCTCTTTTGGTCTCCATGGGTGTCAGACAGGAGTATGTACATATATACTGAACTAACATTTATATACATAAAAAGTGAAACTAAATAAATATTTAAAACAAGAAATTCACCCAATACTATGTTTTAGGGCAACAAGTTATGTTTGGTTGAATGGGGGAGGGGGATCCTTTCACTTTCTGGGACTATAGCACTAGAACTCACCCTTGACAGAATTTCTGTTTCATTAATAATACTATCCCTCCTTTTCAGTGATGTTTTTCAGCATTTCTCCATGCATATTGATTCTTATATGCTGGTGCATTTTCCCCATAGTTAGGGCCCATAGATGACCAAGGATAGGAGACTAATGAAAAAAAATTGTTTTTCTCTTTCTTTCTTTCTTCCTTCCTTCCTTCCCTTCCTTCCTTCCTTCCTTCCTTCCTTCTTTCTTTCTTTCTTTCTTTCTTTCTTTCTTTCTTTCTTTCTTTCTTTTTTTGCATTCATTTGAAAATTTAAAACAAAACCACATTTCCTAGATACAAGCAGTGCAGTATGAGCCCAGAGGGTTCAATTCTTGTTCCAGTTTGTGTGAATGCTCCTCCCAAGAGTTTGGCAGTTGCTAAGCAGCGTGAGTGTGTGTGGCAACTCTGGTTGTAAAACCTTCTGATGCAGAAAATTTACCACCGTGATTACAGCAGTCATTTCTTTTCCTTTACATTGCTGAGGGAGGAGACAAATGGCAATAAAAGTCTCTGCCGAGCAGAAATTTTGGGTGCTCCAGTTTCGTATTTATAACACTTGATAGAACTGTATTCTTCAAAAGACCCTGAAATTGGGGTATTTCCTCATCCACAAGATACCTGAATCCTTTGTGGAACTGATCATGTTCATCTATCCTCTAAAGCTTTTTTAAAGATTTATTTTATTTATTTTATGTGTATGAGTACTCTGTAGCTGTACAGATGGCTGTGAGCTATCATGTGTGTGGCTGCTGTTGAACTCAGGACCTCTGCCAGCCTGGCTCACTCTGGCCCTGCTCTATCTGGCGTAATTTACTGCAGCTGTCTTCAGATGCACCAGAAGAGGGCGTCCAGTCTCATCACAGGTGGTTGTGGGCCACCATGTGGTTGCTGGGATCCGAACTCAGGACCTTTGGAAGAGCAGTCAGCGCTCTTACCCGCTGAGCCATCTCATCAGCCCCTCTAAATCTTTTTTTGAGTAATAACTTTTTCTGTGAGTTTGGGGGAAAAATTAGTTGTTTTTTTTTTTTTTAAAGTATGCTTGTAGAAATAAATCTAGAATATTTGCAACATAATTTTAACTTTAGTAATTTTGTTTACCTCTTACAACATAATGTTCCAGATAATATTGATGATTGATGCTTTTATGATTCTTAAAGAAATGACACTCATGAATGGATAATTTATGACATCTCAATTCCATTAATTTTCAAAACATGAAAATATAATTCAAATGTGTGTATGTGTGTGTGTGTGTGTGTGTGTGTATCATATTAGCCAAATCATGTATCATAGTAATATGTGGGAATAAAATATTCTATTTTATTTTTATAGGTTTATTTTAACTATATCTATCTGTGCATGTGTATATGTATATAAGGGTACAGATACAAGGTGAGTGCAGAAGAGGTTCTCAGAGTCCCTGGAGTCAAATATATTTGTGAGCTACCAATTGAGAGTGTAAGAACCCCATTTAGGTCCTCTGCAAGAGTGCTATGCTCTCTTAACCACCAAACTATATCTCTTCTTTTTATTTTAAAATTATTTTCCATTTAAGAATCTGTTCTGATTGATTTCTTTTTTGTTTCTTTTTCTCTTAAGGAGAAGTATGAAAAAATTAAGTCAATAACATAATTGAAAATTCTATTACATGCATTTAGAACTAGTCCTTGTTATAGTAGCCCATTGAGTTTAAAGGGATATGTTTCTCTTGGCTTGTAATTGAACCTTGAGTATGCTTAGGAAAGTAGAATCTCTTTTAGAAACATCAATTAATTTTAAAAAGAGCTTTAAAGACATCACCTTTATTACTTTGTAGGTTGTATCATATTTTAGATGATAGTTGTAACTACGGCTCTATGATTAGGAAGAGCACATTTCAGTATTGTAAGGTAGCCACTAAATAGTTTTGAATTGTGGTTCCATAGCTCAGAAATCCCATATTTCAACTTTGGCCTTGGAATGTATTGACTGTAAAGTATTGGGCAAGATATCAATGTCTTTGTTTCATGTTTAAGTGGTTGCTATAGTTACAAAATATAAGTGATACCTTCCCTCTTTATAATAAGATTCATACCAGTTTTGATATTTTTCTTAATGTCATTTACTTGCTAAGCTGATATAAAACATGGTCTAGGTAGTCAAAACAGTGAAATTTAAAGTCACACAATTCTAGAAGCTAAAATCCCATATTAAGGTTCCTTTCTCTGAACACTTTCTTGCTGTGGTCTCACATGTTTTATTTCTGAGTTAGTAAAGGGTGATTATATTAGGGCCTTACTTGACAACTTTATACAGCTTATCTCTTTAAAGGCTCTATCTACAAACACAGTACATTCTGAGATGCTAGCAAATAGGGCTTAATGATACTGTAAGTTTGGAAAGCATACATACCCTATGGTCTTTGCATTAGTTTACAAATATTCTTTATAGCATCTACTCACATAGAACTTACTCTGTGATAAGCACTTGCAAGGTGCAGGAGATTCAAAGATGCCAAATACTCTTTCTATCCATAATTAAGTCATGATATATTCATACTGGTTTCTGACTTTGGCTGAGCTACAGAATGACTGAAGGACTTAAGCATCTATAGACTCCTGAGTATACAACAGCTCCTCTGGGGTTGAGCTGGAATATATAGTTTCAGAAATGTCAGTGGATGATGGGGCAGTCTCAAATAAAAAATATGTAAGTTCTTTTTTTAGATATTCAAGTCCTTTTCTATTCACCAATACATCTATCTATGAGATGTTAGACTATAAACTTAGAGTCTCAAGTGCATTGTCCAAGATTAACACAGTTGGCTTGATCCATGGATAGAACTGAACTCTCTGAATGCATTTTTGCACACTGATACATTTCAGTCATATAGTCAGATAACCTTACATCTTTTAACTGGGTTGAATAAGGGCTCTAAATGCAGGAGCAAGGCAAGCCATTGTTCCCAAAGCCAGAAGTTATGTACTTCTGTACTTTACCTGAACTGAAGGACCCTCTTTGAAAAACTTAACTGCTACCATAGTGTTGAGAAGAGTAGGGAGTGACTAGACATGAGAGCTCTGACCTACAATTTGACAGGATTTCTGGGAAGGGGGTGGACACAGGAGGTTGAATCTAATTCCATTCGTTTGAAGGACGTAGCTTGTCTCTAGCCAATTAGCTCTCTCTGAGTTGTCATTACTGTAAGACGAGTAGCTCTTCCTATTGTGTCATTCTGCCCTGATGTCCCATTTCACTAAGGCCTCAGAAACAATGGTGCCAGCCAACTATGGAACCTCAGAACCCATGAGCCCAAATCAGTCTGTTGACTTTCTGAGGTGTTTATCCCAGCAATGAAACAGTGCCAAGAACAAACTTATAATGCCTGCAATTTCTTGCCTCCAGTTCTTGTGTTGCATAAATCTTTAGCTTCTCTCTCTCTTTTTCAGTGTGTTTGAAAGGCTTTTGCACAGGAGTGTGTTATTCCTACTGTGTACTTAGAATCTGATTAAGACAATGCCAAAAATATTTTTTTGTACAGTGTTGACTCTGTGACCTCATTATATTCAACGTCTTGAAGGAATAAAATACAATGTAAAAAATCTGTGTAAGAAGATAACTCTGCTGTTTGTCTGTCGGTCTCTCTGTCTGCATAACATATATATTATACATGTATCTGAGGTGGTCTTATATCTTGATGTAAAGTTACCTAAATCCATTTTCAGATAAAACTTTTCTGGATGGTTTCAGAATAAAAAAATATCAAAGTAACTTTGTTGGTTGGAACCTTGTAATGCTTCCTTCAGTTCACAAGCCCCTGTTTCCAGTGCTTTAAAAGCCAGATTGATTTTTTTTTGAGTAAATGTCATGGGAAATGTCATAACTGTGAAAAATCCCAGCTTTGGATTTCAAAGTTGCAGCCCTTCTCCAGAGGGAGAAGCAAAGTGACACCCTGTGCAGAGATAGGCTATTGCTCCCTGTTTTTCCAACTAACTAAAATGTACAGCTGCTTCTCTCTTCTCCTTGAAATGTCTAAAAATATGATCTTCAGTCATATATCAAGAGGTTTTCAAATGTATGATTGGTCTTATTCTTGTTAAAGTGGTCAGTGAAGTGAGGATAAGTTTTCCCTGTACCAGTTGAAGTTAGAACTTTGAGTCCATTGGCCTTAACAATGATAAGTACTTTATATATTTATTTACTTGCATAGCAACAGTGTTGATTTTATTTCTGATCTATTTCATAGCCTGTCTTGATTGGGCAGCAGACCTACTCAGATGAATTAATAAAACAAAAGGTTGATAAAATTAATGTACCTATAACAAAACATTATGAAAAGTGTAAATGTCTACTGTTGACCTCTATTGACTTCAAATGTCAATTGTATAAATAACATAGCATGAAGATAATGACAAAGATTTCTTAAATACAAAATGCAACTTGAATCCATAATCTACTTGAGTCAGGTCCAGGCACTTGACATGAATGAGGCTACTCTGCTGTTTAAGTAAATCTAGGGGAAATGCTTACTGGAGAATGTGAGAGCCATAGGTTCACTAAATTCTAATTTTCTATTCTTTCCATTTACTGGATATATTCTTTATTTAACATTCAAATGTTATCCCCTTTCCAGGTCTCCCTTTTGGAAACCCTCTATTCCATCCCTCTTCCTTCTGCCTCTATGAAGGTGCTACCCATCCACTCCTGCCTTCCCACTCTGGCATTTCCCTACACTGGGACATTGAACCCCCATAGGACCAAGGACCTCTCCTCCTGTTGATGCCTGACAAGACCATCCTCTGCCACATACACAGCTGGAGCGATGGGTCCCTCTATGTGTACTCTTTGGTTGGTGGTCCAGTCCCTGTGAGCTCCTGGGGTGTCTGGCCGATTGACACTGTTGCTCAAACAGTGGGGCTGCAAACCTGCTCAGGTCCTTCAGTCCTTTCTCTAACTCCTCCGTCGAAGATTCTGTGCTTAGTTCAATGATTGGCTGTGAGTATCCCCCTCTGTACTTGTCAGGCTCTGGTCGAATCTCTCAGGAGACTTCTTTGCATGGTCATTTAACTGCACTCCATACATGCAGCATGCAACTTACACTTCTGTACTAGAGATGATGTCAAATAGGATCACCCTAGCCAGGATCAGTGGACCAGAAGGATACATTTGAAGCCTGACATCTCAAACTCATTTCTCTATAAACTATAAGTCTATTTCTCCATCTTTCCCATCTTATGGGTGCTGCATATTGCTTTATCTCACAAGAAAACTTGTTGGTTATAAATGTTGTAATTTGCTAACATACAATAGTCCAACTGTTGTGATTCAAGGGGCTGTGGAAATAAGAATAAGAAAATATATTAAGGATTGATGTTTGAGTTAGAGATTTGGCTGGAGGACACAGAAATTAAAAGACAGTGTAGGGCATCCATATTTAGAATTATTCAAGATGTTCTGGAGTCAATAGTTCCTGGTTAAAAGGCCAGGTTCCTGTGATATATTTTTTAAATCTCTTCTCCTGAAACCACAAAATGATTGCATCTTTAGCCATGATGTACATTGCTCAGAGAGAAGGACCACAGAAGACTAAGGACAACAAACTGTTGAGATAATGCAGCCACCTCCTCCCAAATTATCCCACTAATGCTACCTCTTTGTAATTATAACCAATTTATTATTATCCTTTGTTTTACATGAGAAGGGGAGTGCTATATCTTATTATTATTTTATCTAAACACATTGTTGCACCTGATAAATCTAAATTTTCAAGAGTATGAGAAAAAGAATCACTCTCAGTAAGCAAGGATCAGGCACACCTCAAGGAGTAGATGAAAATAAATAAGCTAACTCTGGACTAAAATCAATGAAATACAAAACAAAACAGCCACCATAACAACAAAATCCAAAGCAAAACAATCAGTGAATCAAAGATTTAATTTTTTGAGAAAAATCAATGAGTGATCACTTTCTTCCAAATTAACTAAAAGGTAGAGAGAGAAGATACAAAATAACAAAATTAGAAATAAAAATGGAAACATACAACAGACACAGAGGAAATCTAAAAAAAAAATCTTAAACACATACTTTTAAAACTTGTACTCCACCAAATTGAAAAATTTAAAGAAATGTACAATTTTCTTAGTACATTAAACTTGTCAAATTAAATCAATTAAATCAAGATCAGATAAGCAATTTAAACAAATCTATAATACCCAACAAAATAGAAGCAGTCATTAAAAGACTTCCTACCAAAAGAAGCTCAGAGTCAGATGGTTCTAGTGTAGTATTCTACAAGTCCTTCAAAGAATAATTGGTGCCAATATTACTCAAATTATTCCACAAAACGCAAACAGAAGGAACATTACCCAATTTGTTTCATGAGGCCATAGTCAACCTTATCTCCAAACCACATAAAAACCCAACCAATAAAGATATATATAATATATCAATTTCCTTTATAAGCATAGATGTAAAAATTCTCAATAAAACACTAAAGCCAAGAGCACATCAAAAAATCATCATGATCAAGTAGGCGCTTTTAGGAATGTTTTAATATACAAAAATCAACAAATGTAATCCACCATATAAAGAAACTGAAAGACAAAAACACATTTCCATCTCATTAGATGTAAAAAAAGCCTTTGACAAAGTCTAACACTCCTTCATGATGAAAGTCTGGAAGAGATAAGGAAACAAGCGTCTCATTACAACATAGTAAAGGCAGTTTATAGCAAGCCAATGTCCAATTTTTACTTAAATGGAGAGGAATTCAATGCAATTCTACTAAAACCAGGAACAAGGCAAGGTTGTCTACTCTCTCCATGTGTATTTACTGTAATACTTGAAGTATTAGCTAGAGCAATGAGACACCTGAAGGAGATCAAGGGAATACAAAATGGAAAGCTAGGAATCAAAGTATCATTTGCAGATGTTCTCATATATATATATGAGCAAAGAATTCTTCCAGGAAACTTACAGCTGATAAACACTTTCACTGAAGTAGCTGGATACAAAACTATCTCAAATAATCAGTAGTCTTATATATAAATGACAGACTGAGAAAGAAATCAGAGAAACAACACATTTGACAATAGATTCAAATAATATTAAAAATATTGGGGTAACTTTAGTAAAAAAAGAGAAAGACTTGTGTGATAAAACTTTTAAGAAACTGAAGAAAGAAATTGAAAAAATTGGAGAATATGGATTGATCTTTCATAATCCTGTAGGATTAACAGTAAAAATGCTCATACTAAGAAAATTATTCTACAGATTCAATGCAATCTCAATCAAAATTCCAACACAGTCTTTTACAGATCTTGAAAGGATAACTATCAGCTTCATATGGAAAAACAAAGAACCCAGGATAGCTAAAACAATTCTCAATACTGAAAGAACTGTGAGTGATATTACCATCTCCAAATTTGGAGATACTATAGATCTATGGTAATAAAAACAACACAGTGCTGATACAAAACAGATACCTGGATCAATGGAATAAACTTGAAGACCCAGAAATTAATCTATATAGCTATGACTACCTGACTGACTTTTTTTTTTTAATAAAGAGGCCAGAAATACACACTGGAAAAAAAGACAGTATCTTCAAAAACTGGTGCTAATCACACTGGATGTCTGCATGTAAAAGAAAGCAAATAGATCCATACTTATCATCCTGCACCAAACTTATGCCCAAGTAAATCAAGCATCTCAACATAAATCCAAATATGCTGAACCTGATAGAAGAGAAAATGGGGAAGAGCCTTGAACTCATTGGTGCAGGGACAAAACCCAATATTTAACAATGGGACCTCATGAAACTGAGATGCTCCTGCATGGCAAAATGGAAGCCTACAAAATGGGCAAACATGAAGGCTAATATCCAAGTATATAAAAAGCCAAAAAAATGATAAAACAAAACAAAACAAAATTAACCAGGGTAAAAAGAAAACAACCCAATTAAAAACAGGGCATAGATCTATATTAGAACTCTCTATATAGAAAACTTAAATGACTGAGAAACTCTTAAAGAAGTGTTCAACATCTTTAGCCATCAGGGAAATGCAAATCGAAACTACTTTTAGATTTCAGCTTACACCTATCAGAACTGCTAAGATCAGTAAAGACAAGACAAGCTTATGCTGGTGCAGATGTGGAGTAAGCAGAACAATACTTGGGAGTGCAAACTGTACAGTTACCATGTAAATCAGTCTGGCAGTTCATTAGGAAGATGGAAATAGATCGGCTTCAAGATCCAGCTGTACCAGTTTAAATCTATACCCAAATGATGTTTCATCCTGTTCTGCAGAAACACTTGCTCAACCATATTCATTGATGTGGTATTCATAATAGCCAGAAGTCTGAAGTAACCTAGTTTTCCTCCAGCAGAAGAGTAAAGAAAATGTGGCATATTTGCACAGTGGAATATTACTCAGCCATTATCAAAACAAAATCATGAAATTTGCAGGCAAGAGGGTGGAACTTGTAAAATCATTTTGATTAAGGTAACTCAGACTCAGGAAGACAAATATAGTACACATTTGCTTATATGTGGATTTTAGCTGTTAAGTCAATGATAGCCAAGGTACAATCCATAGAACAAAAGAGGCTAGGTATAGACTGATGGGTATCTGTGGGCAGGTAGATCTTCCCAGGAAAGGAAAGTTCCCAGTTATGAGTGAATGAGGTGGGGTGGAACGGCAGGATCAAGTGGGGGAAGGTGAGTGGAGAGGTGAATTAGTGAGAGAATGTGGAGAGAGACAGCTACAATTAAGGGAATTTTAGGGGTAGTATGGAAACCTATGGTAATAGAAGATTCCTAAAATATAGACATATATGAAGGCTATCTAAATATAATCACCATAAAACAGGGGTGGAGGAGTCAGCCCTTCATGGCTATCTCTCATTATCAAATGACGCTTCAAGTACTGGGATTGGATTGCAAGTAACTGAGTTGTTGGACAAAAGGGCCCCATGGGAATCCTCAAACAACCCAAGCTGTTGTCAGGACTATGGACTGCTCTCTGCCAATTGAAATCACAGCTCCATTGTTGAGAACAACATCCACCCAGCTCATTAAACATAGAGACATCTATCTGGTGTCTATGGTGATAGGGTCTTTGGTTCAGGAAGGCACTCTGCATGATACCAAAAGAGAAATGTAAACATCAACCCACACATAAATCCTTTTAGCTACCATGATGGTCTGCCTGCAAGTTATGGTGGCACAAAGTTTGTGGGAGTAACGAAGCAGCACCTGATTTTATTCTACCTTCTCCACTAGATGGAAGCCATATCCAACCCTGCATTAGTGACCAAGAACCTGATACTAGATAGCCCACCTGGGATAGATCCAAGTATTACTGTTCTAAACCACCACCACCACCACAACCAATGTAGCAATAAAATGACTCCTAATAATACTGTGATATACTCATAGATCAGTGCCTTGCTGAGTCATCGTCAGAGAATCTTCCTCCTGCATCAGACATGGACAAATACAGAGACTCTCAGCCAGACATCACGCAGAGATGCCCAATTAGACATCTCTATTGTAATGTCTCCATCAAATCCCTCTCAAGGCTCAGGGAACTCTACGGAAGGTAAGGGAGAAAAAAATGTAAGAGCCAGAGGCATGGAGAATACCAAGAAAATAAGACCCTCCGAATCAACATGATCCATCAAAGTACAGAGACTGTGTCAGAATGTACAGGGCCTGATTGGTTTTGCATCAGGTCTTCTGGGTATAGTACAGCTTCCAGTGTAGTATTTTTTATGGACTCCCAGTGTACAAACAAGTGGTTCTTCCTTACTTATGCCTCCTCTTGGACTCTTTTCCTTCTGTTTGTTTTGTTCAATCCCAACATTTTAGTTAGTTATGTTATTTTTATTTTCTTATTATCCTTTAGAAGCCTGTTTGTTTTATAATGGGAAACAGAAAGGTAGTAGATCTGGGTGGGAGAGGAGGAGAGTAGAGAGAAGGGAATCCAATCAAGATATATTATAAGAGAAGAAGAAGAAAAAAAATCCGTGTTCAATTAAGAGAATAAAAGCAGTCATTAACACAATGTAAAAGAAGAAACATGGCTGTGTTGTAAGAGTATTTATTAATGAGCTATGGAATTTTACTTTCCTATCATCATGCATTATAAAATGCTTTACAATGATACTTTCCAGCCATGTAAGATTCTTATGTATTGTACCAAAGAAAGGGCGGAGTTAGAATTGACCCACAGGACATAGTTTGCTGACCCTTTCTCTAAATCCTGTGCATTTGGCTTTGGTCCTGTGTGCATTTCTCACAGATTCTTTGGTTTGACATTGCCCAGATGTATATTTGTGCTCTTTGGGCTGCAACATCTGCACCCTCAATAGTTCTGAAATTGAAACACATGGCTCTTCTTTTGTTGACTTGAAATCACAACCAAACAAAGGTTTCCCTGACACTAAAAGGCTTTCGTACTCCTCACCTTGGGTCCTTGAGATAACCTTTTCTTTCTTTCTTTCTTTCTTTCTTTCTTTCTTTCTTTCTTTCTTTCTTTCTTTCTTTCTTCCTTCCTTCCTTCCTTCCTTCCTTCCTTTCTTTCTTTCTTTCTTTCTTTCTTTCTTTCT
>JADRCD010231345.1:19102-32201 GCA_019843815.1 Montemys delectorum
CTCTCTCTCCCTCTCTTCCTTCCTTCTCTCTTTCTTTTCTTTATGTTTTGTTTTGTTAAAACATTTCTCCTTACTGTTCTGTTTCTTTATGCTGTTATGTACTCACCTGTAAGTGACAGCCACCTTGAAGGTTTATGGTGGTAAAATAATAATAAAATGTATCTAATGTTCTTAGTCAAGCCTTATACTTTCCTCATCCTTCCCCTCCTTATCTTTCCTGTGTGTTCCTACTCTTTTCAACTTCTTGGACCACGACTGTCATTAATGCTGTCCTTCTCAATAAAAAAAGTTAAGGTCATATGCAGATGCCACAGGCACCCTCATTTTATGTGATCAGTGGGGAAGTATAGCTCATGAACTTACACATAAGGAGTAGGTATGAGGCTTTGCCTGCAGAAAGTCATGTGGTCTTCATTTTATTCACATCTCTCTGGCATCAGTTCTGACTTTGATGGAAATCCACCTCTACTGGTTGGGGCTCCATCTTGCTTCAATCTTTCTAAGGCTATCTTTGTTCTCTTCAGCGATTTTGCACTTATTTTGGGGTTATTTGTCTGTTATATTTATTTAAAATGTGGTGTGGTTTAGCACTGATCATTTCTATTTTAAATTTGTTTTCGATATTTCCAAATAAGCTGTTCAGTGATGTGAACATGGGACAAACTGAGCTCCTTACACACACGATAGGAGAGAACGATCCCAGTTTACAAATGGAAAGCTAATACATTGATGCAGTGGTAGCTCCATCAGTATCCCAATATTGAACTAGAAACTTGTGAAGACATAATAAAGATGGACATTTTTATTGGGAGAAAGGAAAAAAAATATCAATTATTATTTACCCTGGATTTGTGTAAGTACCAAACTGTTTTGAGTTAATCATGGAACTCCTTTCAGATGCAGTTGATAACACACACACACACAAACACACACACATACATATATGTGATAAAGTGTATTAAAACTTGAAAGGGTCTTTAATAAAATCTAACTGTAAAGACAGAAACTTTATCAGAAACAAGTTTCAGCTTTTCAAAATGTGTAAAATGTGAATGAGATTCTATGTGGCTGTTACTGTGTTGGAAAGAACCAGACATTTCCTTTATAGTCTATATATTTAGTTTTCATTGTGTAAGAGTCAAATGACTTATGAAATGACATGATGTGCAAACAGAATTTATTGACTTCCTCTGGTTTTCTTCTTTTACTTGTTTGGATGAGTGGCTCACACATTCCATGAGTCAAAACATAGCTTTGCCCATCAGGTTTCATTTTTTAAAAAACATGATGGCTTCCATCTAGACCTCCAGACACACCAGATGGCATTGGGTGATTTAGTCAGCCTGATTTACTGTAGCCGAGTGTCCACATGCCACAAATGCCAGCAGTGAGGAGTCATGGATGCCAAGATGGAAAGTCAGCAAGAGATGGGATCTGCTGAGCTTTGATGAGGGCATTAGGTGGGGAAGCTGAAATTAGATACTGTTAAAGGCTGGCGTGATAGTGGTTGGAAAAAAGTCACAGAGTCTCAGATCTCAGCTGTCCATTCTATAAAAGCCAGTTCCATGAATTTATTTGTTTGATATACACCATTACATGTTTTTACCATCATTTTTCCTGGATGAACATATGCAGAAGGTACTTCTACAAAATCATTAAATATCAATGGTAAGAAGGAGCCTGAGGAGTCATCTACTCCCTATATACTCATCCCATATTTGGGCATGCTAGAGATTAATCCCAGACCTTCTGGAATTAATTTTTTCTGAGATTGAGTGGCTTCAGTATTATATGGATGGATTTTCAGTATTATCTAAATGGATTTTCTTAATTTTGCATTTCTTTACAGGTTAATTAAATTTCATTCTGTATGTATACCATATTCCATTATCTATTCATACTTTGATACTGAGATTGTTTCCTAACAATTTATACATAAAAGAGCAATATACATACATGTGCAAAGTCTCTCTGGTATGAGTAGAGTTCTCTGAGTATGTTTCTGGGAGCAGAATAGCTAGGTAGAATATGGATATAGCATTGAGAAAAGATACAAAGAACAGACACTGTTAGGTGATGAGCAAGGGCTGAATCCCATGAAATGAGAGAAGAAGGGTCCAATGATAATTGCTTTTCTAGTTTCAAATCTGTCACAGTTTCTCTCTCCCTTCCTTCCTTCCTTCCTTCGTTCCTTCCTTCCTTCCTTCGTTCCTTCCTTTCTTCCTTCATTCCTTCCTTCGTTCCTTCCTTCGTTCGTTCGTTCCTTCCTTCCTTTCTTTGTTTCTGGTGGATAAACCTGTAAGAAAATATGAATGTATAAAACTCTAAATGAAGTTCCATAGCTTCAGAATGGCTGTTCTAACTATATAGAAGTTCACAGAGTGGCATAGAGTGTGTGTTTGAGTAGCTACCTTAACCTAGCTGTGTGATTATTTCATTACAATAAAGGTATTTTCAAAAGAAAAAGTACTAATATTTATATTAAATATGATTATGTCATATTTTATTTTTAAGGCTTATTATAGCATATGCAGATATATATTGAGATGCTCTTATATGAGAGTTTACAGCCTACTTAGTAAAAGGATAACTTTATAATTGAATAACTATGATGTAACCTCAAAGAACAATTGATGATTAAGAGGAAAGATCGATTCAGTTTGCCAATGTGACCAAGGACCTCATAGGTATGTCTCGAGTGAGTAAATGTGTAGAGGGTGGAAAATATGTTTCTGACTTGGAGGATAGATACTGCAAAGGCTTGGCAACATGTTATATTTACAGAAGTATAGTGCGCCAGTGTTGACCATGAGGAAAAAAAAAACAGTACAAAAGGGAACTGTTAAGCAAAGATCGATAATTCTTTCAGTATTTCCAGGTCATTTTCAATTCTCGGGACTAAAATGGATTCTTAGTGATAAATGTCACTGTTTTGTGCTTTCTGAGTAAAGGTTACACAGCAATTCCATTGGGAAATGGTCCTAGTAGCCCATGGATGGAGATGGATAATACCAGCATCTTAGATGTTGTGCAAGGAAATAGCATGAAGCTTAGAGAAGAAAGAGGGCAAAAGTGGTAAGACTCCAGGGTGCTTTGAGAACTTTGGAAGATTAAAATCTCTATTATAAAACTAAGAATGTTAAAAACAAAAAGATTTTAAAAGCACTGACTCTGTTAGCTGAGCACAACTGAAGAATTTCCCGAATTTGCCTCAAGAATCTTCTACTGCAGACATTAGGAAAACTGATTTGAGGAAAAAGTGACTGAAGAAGAAGGTCTTGAGTATTCTATGTCTAAATTTAATAACCACGCATGTTTAGTCTGATTCACCCCCCTTCGTATTACCAGAAAAATGACATGAGTAATTTTTCTAAACAGGTAATTAAAATGCTTTTTAGTTATACTTTAAATTCTGGGATGCTATTCAAAATATATATGGAATAAACATTGGCCAGTAAGTTTATGAATGTGGAGCACTAATGAGTATTGAAATAGCCTAATAGAACTAGAATATGCGTGGGAAGACATACAGTGTCCTTACTGATTGTTCTTTAATTAGAAACCTGGCAAGAACTGGGCTCCACAGATGATATTTCCAGGGAAAGCTGGAATTATCCACAGAGAGAGCATCTATGTTTACCTGACTGTTGGCATGTTACTGGAGGTGCTTTAGAGGGATGGCAGATAAGATCAGACTAATGAGCTGTGTCAATCTGTGAATGGAAGCTGTGGGCAGAGGATGCTGACCATTGCACTTTAGGAGTTCCAGTACGAGAAGCAGAGAAAGTGAGGAACTACAAAATAACTGGCACACTTGCAACACACACAGATACAGAGAGAATTGTTCACATTGTTTACACATTAGTATCCTTGTAAGTGAGGGAATATGGGCTTTCTTGAAATGTGTGCTAGATTCATTCAGTAATGGGTAAGTGGGTCCTCTGAGTTTGTCTTCACATTTTAATTTTCTGGTAGATGTTGATAAGATGATAAAAAACCCTACGTTTCCACGAGGACTTTTCTTTTTCAGTTTTATATAAGTCATCGAAAGAGGTTCATCCTCCTCTCTATTAGCAATTACAATGTGGCACAAGACAAATGAGAAATGATGTCCTCTTAGAAGTCTTTGCATGATGACAAATAAAAATTTGAATTGAAAGTTAGTCCAAAATGGAGGGAGGTAGGAAGTGGGAAAGACAGACGCTGGGAATGCTGACCTAGATGCCTGTTTCATGCTTGGGAATATTAATTCAGAAAGAAAATTCAGAAACTTGGAGGCTCTTTGAGGAAACTGGGCTAAATCTTAAGGAGAAACGCTTCAGCTCCAGCACTGTCAGTGAATATCAAGTTTGTGTTTTCAGAAAAAAATAGAATAGAAATTTAATTCCAAAACCAGCCAGTGTATGCTCTTTGGTTGGTGTCTCTGTTTCTGGGAGCTCCCAGGGTCCAGGTTAGTTGACACTGGTGGTCTTCCTGGGGATTGCCATCTCCTTGAGGGCCTTCGATCCTTCCCCTAACTCTTCCATAGGGGCCCTGACCTCCATCAAATGTTTGTCTGTGGGCATCTGCATCTGTCTCAGTCAGAGGCTGGGTAGAGCCTCTCAGAGAGATGCTACGCTGTCTTAGGTGGAATAGAAATTCAAATTCTTAACCCTGGAATTTAAAGATTTTTATTATTTTGAGTATTGCATTTGTATCATCGTCTCTTATTGTTTAAGTTGTAAACTGAGAAGTGCCTTCTACATCAAAGTCTACTGCACACACTGCTTATCATCTTTCACATATGAGACATTCACACTTTTGTTTACTTGGTCATTTGTACAACTTGCATGAGTTATTATGTATTTTTTCATTTGTCTCTTGCATACATTATGTTATTTTTAGGCATGAGGTTGCTTTGATATTCTTGTCCAGAAATTCACAATATTTATTTAAAATATTAATGTAGAAAATAAAGAGTTAATTTTGATAGTTTTGCTAAGAATTTTTGAATATTCATGACAAGAATAAAACTCACTCCATTTTCTAATTGCATTTCCAATTTTGTGGGTTTGTTTGTGCTTCCTGACAATAATGTTACATCTGCAAACTTTAAGATTATTCTTTTTTCATTTTTCTTCATTTTACTTATTTTTTTATATTTATTTTAACATTTTTTTGCTTGGATCTCAATACAATTTTATATACAACCAGGAAAAAGTGATTTTTAGGGAAAAGGAAATTATATACTAAAATAATTAAACTCACACAATATGTTCTCTTATTTGCATATAATTTTATATAAGACATCCCTGCATGGAAATAAAATCCTCCAATCAGAGGAGGGTGATGGTCACTTACTCATGAAGACAGAAAAATTAGTATATTGTAGGATTTATCTGTAAAAGTAGCATTTAGTTTATTAAATAATTTGAAATAATAGCGACTTGTAACAAATACAATATGATCATTATTCATTAATTTTCATGTTATTTATAATACATTGAATATTTGCTATATTCTTTTTTATTTTTTTAATTTTAATTTTATTTTTTATTAGATATTTTCGTTATTTACATGTTATACGATATCTCCTTTCCCAGTTTCCTCTCCAAAAAAAAAACCCAAAAAACAAAAAACAAAAGACAACAAGAACAAACCCCTGTACCCTCTCCTCCCCCTGCTCACCACTCCACCCTCTCCTGCTTACTGGCTCTGGCATTCCCCTACACTGGAGCATAGAACCTTCACAGGGCCAAGGGCTTCTCCTCCCATTGATGACCAACTTGGCCATCCTCTACTATACATATGCTGCTGGAGCAATTAGTCCCACCATATGTACTCTTTGGTTGGTAGTTTAATCCCTGGGAGCTCTGAGGGTACTAGATAGTTCATATTGTTGTTTGTCTTAAGGGGCTGCAAACCCTTCAGCTCCTTGGGTCCTTTCTCTAGCTCCTTCATAGAGGACCCTGTACTCAGTTCAATGGATGGCTGTGAGCATCTACATCTGTATTAGTCAGGCACTGTCAGAGCCTCTCAGGAGACAGCTATATCAGGCTGGATTGTCTTTCCTTCAGTCTCTACTCCATAGTTAGTCTCTGCAACTCCTTCCATGGGTATTTGATTCCCCCTTTTAAGAAGGAATGAAGCACCATTCCTCCCTACCCCATTTACATTTGTTGTACTGTTTAATCATGATGTAAAATAAACAAGATCCTGAAAAGTTTCTCATATTCTTGACAGTGATTCAGGTTTTAAAAAAATTTTGGCCTCATCTTTGGTCTCCATTTCAGAAATATACATGAATAAAAAAATACTCACAATATGAGGAAGGAGCACATTGTATATTAACTATGCTAAGTGAGCCAATGACTCAGGGAACCTCTAGGGTCCTCAATATCTCAGACTATTCCTAAGGGCTACAGTATTTTTCATGTTGTTTTTCTATAGAGAAAGAGCATGAGCTTCATGCTTCAGGCTCATACCCGTTGTGTAAAGAGTCAGTAGCTAACACAAAAACCTTTCAGGTCAAGCATCTGTTCTGTTCATAATGTTAGGAATCATTTGGACTATGTATTTCAGATTGTGAATTATAGAAGCTCTAAACACAACATGGTGTGGTTTTAAGAAACATACTCCTGAAACTGGATCCATAAGTGGTTTCAGGTATGCATTTCTGTGGAAAGAGTGTGAAGGCCTTCCTAAATGCAGACATAGATGAGGCCTGCAATTTGAAGTGGGCAGGCATAGAGCTTCCCTCTGCATATATAACTTACACATTATTTCAGGGCTTTAGCTTTCTGGTTGAGTAGTTTTTCTTCCATTAAAAACAGCCTCAGTGGGAGGGGATCTTTTCGGTCCTATGGAAGCTTGATGCTTCAGAGAAGGGGGATGCTAGAGGGGTAAAGTGAGAGTGAGTAGGTGGGAGAGCACTTTCTAATAGGCAAAAGGGAGGCAGGATGAGGTTTGTGGATGGGGGACCAGGAAGGGGGATTGACTCATTGAAATGTTAAAATATTAAATAATTAAAAATAAAATGAAATAACCCCAACTGGAAAGTCTAAAGTCTTTCTTGTTTCATACCAGCATTTTGTAGTCGGCTCCTGTGGAGATGCATTTCCTCTGCCTTTCCCACCAGTTAAAGGTTACATGAACCGACTTGATGATGACCTCTTAAGACTGTTTGGATGATGGGCACAATATCTATGTCAAAAGAGGAGACCATTCTCCAGAGGCAATTCACAATTTCAATACACATGGAATCTTGGTAGCCCAGATAATGAAAAGATATCTGATAGTTTAGTAGGTCTAATTTAGCAGTGTAGCCAACTGTTGAATAAATTTATGGTAATATATTAATGATGCGGTTGACAGTGTTTTGACCATTCACCAGTTTTCTTTGCTCTCTCATATGATACTAACACATGATGGCTCCTCTACACTACATTTGAAAGACATCTCTGTGCAATATCCTTTTAGTTTTTATTGGTTATATTACTTATTTACATTTCAAATATTTTCCCCCTTCCCTGTCTCCCCTCTGCCAACCCTCCATCCCATCCCTCCTCCCCTTTGTCTCTAACATGGTGCTCCCCCACCCACCATCCATTTATTTTACTGATTTGTACTTCAGGCTGTTTAATTCCCTGTGGGTACTTTTGACACAGTAATTTAACAAAAGCAGCTAAAAACTTAAAATGTAATTGTTAGAAGTATCAGAAAATATCTTCAATGCATTTATCTTTGTACAGTAAAAATCATATTCTGCTTTTGTATGCCTTCAATGACAAGTGAAACCATTATAATTGCCTGTATGATACCAGGCATATAAAAACGGGTTTGCACTGTGCATTCCAGTGTTTTCTTAGGCAATCTTTACTCCCATGTGATAATTCTCTGTCATCCATATGTCATTTTTATTATCGATTGGGGAGAATGCCTACACGAGAACAAGAACACAGCTGACACTTAAATTAGTTCTAAATGTCTAATTAAAACTTCCATCAAAACATACCATACATACTACAAATTTTCAAGAAGACTTGCAGAAGATTTCGTGAGAAGGTTTTACTATTATTTTGCATATGAAGCAAAAGAAATCAATGTGAAATTCCAAAGAGTTAGTGGTTGCATTTGCAAGAGGTGGCTCTGAAAAGGAAAGGTGTAGAGAGACAATTTGGGAGCAAAGGACCGGAGGACAGTGGGGACCTTGAGTCCAGAACTTCAGAGACTTCTAATAGATTTGTGTGTGTGTTCGTGATGTGTATGAAGATGGGGGTAACCTCAGGTATCATTTATCAGGAGTTGTCCTCCTTGTGTCTTGGGAGGGTCATGTTTACCCTACAGTTTGGTGATTAGACAAGACTGGGTAGTATCTGTCCATCTCTGCCTCCCCAGCTGATATCATACTTGTCTTTTTACAAAAGTAGATGGTGGAGATCTGGTCTCTGATCCCAATGACTGCATTGCAAGTACTTTGACAGAGCTTTCTCTTCAGCTGATCTATTGAAATTTAATGCTCAAGTGAAGATTCAGGAGAGCTCAGGGTCAGAAAGAGGTAAACTGTTATTCTAGAAAGATAGCAACTGAGTATGGAGCCAGTGATATGTCAAGCTTCACAAGGTCAAGAAGTTAGGATCATTTCCAGATTGGTAGCCCATTCGACACCTATGTTTCTAGTCAGCTGCTGCAGTTGAAGGAAGAGACACAGTTGGCGAAAATCTAGGAAGTCTGGCTGTCTTCCAGGAGCACAGCAGCTGGTACATGTGCTTGTTTGGAGATTGGAGAGGAGCACTAGACTGTGAGAAATGCCATGCAAGTTCAGGAGAGGAGGTGAAGCCACATAAGACCATCCTTTCATTTTGCAGATGAGGAAACAAAAAGCCTTAATTGCAAAGTTGATCCGGTCTCTTGGAATTAGATGGTAAATCTGTCTACCTCCAGGGTGGTAGTCTTTTAATAGCAACACCATATCTATAGGCTGCAAATACTGACTCACGAAGCTACTGATCTAGTTGCTCAGCTTTGTGCAACCCTCAGATTCATTCAAGAATTAAAAATGGGTCTAATGTTGCCAAAATTTTGATTCTCATACCACACAAAAAGTTAAAGAAAAAGAAAATAGGGTGCAATTATTTAATCATTTCACCCATTTTCTTTGGAAGAAAAGTTTAGATTCCCTTCTTTTGAGCTTGGGCAGTATAACTGTGACTTCTGTGAAGTGTCACTATGTGACTCCCCTGACTAGGTTGTCACAGGTAAGATAGGTAATGTAATGGCTTTCTTAGGATGCTTGCTTCTTAAATGGAGCTTATTTTGCAACACTTTGCCTACATAACCATTGCAGTAGCCCTAGCCTACCCCAAATGGATCCCCAGATGACAAACCAACCCTTTACTAACACCAGGGAACCAACCAGAGGGTGGAGCCTGGAGCCCCCATTCAAACATCCAACCCTGATGCCTCTGATCAGCAATGACTTGGGTCTCCCTAAACTGAGATTTATGACTCAAAATAACGACTGATAGTTCACTATACTACATTTAAGAGATGAGTTATCATATTACAGACATGATTATTTACTTGAGTAGTAGTTACAAGGGAGGTCATACATCGAAGAAACTGCTTAGTCTGTAGGTTTTGTTGTGATATCATTCATTCAAAATTAATTTTCAACTTATGAATTGAACTCTTAGATCTACCATTCATTGTGTGATTTTGAACAGGTCTTTCTATCTTTTTCTGTTGCAAGATCTTTTTTTCAAGGGTATGTGTTTATGCATTGGCACTCAGCTACAGCCCAACCTGGAATCTGAGCTCAGACATCAACAACTCTTGTTATGTCACTGAGCCTCTGTATGACTGAATGTTCCCACGTTGTGTCTACAATGTGATACATACATTGTGATAGATACAAAGTGAGGCTTCATAGAAACATAGATGTTTTCTACACACTGAAACCTATTGTGGCTTTCTCTCTTAAAACATACTGAAAAAGCTATATAGAGAAAAAAACTAATGACCCAGAACAGGATCACATGTTAACTTGACAGCACATCATTGATGCCTTTCTAAAGCATGCAAGTGCATGAGCTCCTCCTGCCTACCCCCATGAGTGGCTGTGTTAGAGATCAACAACAACAACAACAACAACAAAATCTAAGCAAATGCAGTCTAAATTGTAGATTTCTGAGTAAATTCATGGTTTCCAATGAGACTTCTACATATCAGAATGGTTTGTTTCAAGCAATAGGTAGTTGACATGCATATTACCATTGACCTAATGAGATACCATGTAAATTATTTAAGAAAGAAAATGTTGTCTCCTTATTGTTGGCCCAAATATGATATTGTTCTTCATTTTTGTTTTCACTGTCATATTTTAAAAATTCCTTCAGATGGGTTGGAAGAGAGTCAAATTCTCATAATTGTCACAAAAATCCTGAAGAATTTACAAAACATTCTAATGTAAAATATCAATTATATCCAAAGTCAATTGTTGCTCCATTTTGCAAATGAAAAGAGAGATTTTATAGTAAAGATATTTATGTAAAGATATATTCTTAATGTAGGCAAAATTATAATAGCCACCATCTTAAAATTGTATTTTGAGAAAGGGAGAATGAGCCTGAGGATAATATTGTGATATAGAAAGTCAATTAAAACTGAACTGAATTTAAGCAAATATCATTGTGTGCATTATACAATTTTGCTTCAAGCATGATCTTCCTTTCAAAGAAAATGTTGCATTCTTTCTCTTCGTTGTCTGGTTGTTTTCAAACAAAGCATCTCCTGAGGTTTTACTGTCTTGTTTTTGACCCTAAATCCCAGCTGCAGTTGAGGATGAGGTAGAAATTTTGGTTCATGTTTTATTCTTTTTCATTATGTTTTTCAAGGCATGGCCTTATTATTCTATCTGGGCCAGCTTAGATGCTTGAAAAGGATGCTTTATTGTTCAGCAGAATGAAGCAAAGTGAGCTGGTTATTTTAATTCTGAAGGAGCAGAGGCAGTCATGCTGATCTTAAAGGTGTAGACAGTAAGCGATAGGATTTATTAGCTCCCAGAGGTCTCTAGGGTTTTATCCTAGCATGCCTTCACTGTTTTGACGTTCCCTAGGAGAGTAACCCTGGCAGGTGTCCTGGTCCTTTCCTGACTCTTATCCAATTTTTTATATTTATTGAAAATAGCTTTGTTCTCACAGAATAGATCTTGATTATTGTTTTCCCTCCCTCTACTCCTCCCAGTTCCTCCCTACATCTTCTCCTGTTTGGAACCACCACTTTTCTGGTTCTCATTTAAAAATGAACAGTTTTGTAAGGGATAATCATAAAATAAAATATACTATAAAATGTTACACCAAAATAGGACAAAACAAATCGAAGGAAAAAAGCCCAAGAAAAGGCACAAGAACCATATATATATATATATATATATATATATATATATATATATTAAAATATTACTTCTTGACAAACTCAGGAATCCCATCAAAACACTACACTGGAAGCCATATCATAGATACACAAAGATCTGTAAGGGTAAAACAATAAGGATAAATATATAAATAAATTGAAAATATAAAATTTGTTAAAATGCCATGCCATGAAATCATGAGATATGAAGTCTCCAGTTCCTTTACTGAATTTGTCTTCTGATGCCTATCTACTCTGGCCATGCAGTTGACCCTTAAGAACAATTTATTTCCCCAGTGAGACTCCCTTGGAGAAAACTATATATTAATTTGCACGTGGTTACAAATTGGAAATTGCTTCTTGTGTAGAATTAGGTTTGTGCATTCACATCTCCTTTGAACTCTGAGACTCCATCCTGTTCAGACATGTGCAGGCCTCATGGATTGATCTATTGATCTATTGATCCAGAGGGCCTTGATTTCTGGTGCCCTCCATTCCCTCTGGCTCTTACCCTTTTTCTGCCTTCTCTTCTACTGGGTTCCATGAGGGGAGAAATTTGATGGAGCCATCCTATGTAGAACTGAGTGTTCCAAGGTCTCTTATTCTCTACATAATGCCTGACTGGGAGTCTCTGTATTTTGTTCCCAGGTGTTGCAGAATGAAGCTTCTCTGATGATGGCTGAGTAAGGCACCGATCTGTGATTATAGAAGAATGTTACTAGGAGTCATTTTATTGCTACCTTTTTTGTTGTTGCTGTTTTTAGGACAATAGTATTTGGTTTTACCCTGCCTCCCTGGGTTTTCTAGTCTCAGGTTCTTGGTTACCTAAGCAGTGTCAGGGGTCCATTTCCCAGGTCAGTTATTGGTTGGTTACTCCCATAAGCTTCGTGCCACCACTGCACTAGCATCTGATGCAAGTGGGGCACACCTGAAGATTAAAGGGTTTGTGGCTGGGTTGGTGTCAATATCCTTCTGTTGGGAGTGTATATATTACCTTTCTGTACCCAGAACACTAGAATGTAGGCATAGAGACTGACTATACAGGCACTATCTTGACTTCTCTATGTTCCATGAGTTGTGTAGGTGTTGACTTCAGCAATGGGAACTTGCCTTCAGTTGAGAAGAAGCAATATATATTCTTGAAAACTGCCTGAGTTGTTTGGGATTTCCCATGGGACCCCATTGGGCAACAGCCTGATTAGCTGTAACCTAATTCTGGTATTGACAGCTTCATTTGGTGATGAGAGATGGCCAGTTGAGGTTTTGTCTCCTCTATTATTTGGTAATTTCATTAGATTGACTTCATACATATGTATATATTTTAGGAAGTTTCTATTGTATTAGGTTTTCATACTGTTCCTAAGATGCTCTTGATTTTGGCTGTCTCTCCCCATATTTCTTCTTCATACCTTCTTCCCTGCCCCTCCTGACTTGATGCTTCCATTCCAGTCCCATCTCCATCCTTCCCTAGCTATATATTTGATTTCTCTTTCTTAGATATTATCTGACCTCCTCTAGGCACTTACTTTATATCTGAACTCTTTGGTTCTATGGATTATAGCTTGGGTATCATTAACTTAACAGCTAATGTTGACATATAAGTGAATATACACCATATTGTCTCTGGATAGGGGCTACCTCACTAGGATGATTTTTTGTTAGTTCCATTCATTTACTTGTAAATTTCTTGATTCCAAATTTTTTTTTT
>JADRCD010231346.1:2791-17452 GCA_019843815.1 Montemys delectorum
TACTACTACTACTACTACTACTACTACTACTACTACTACTACTACTACTACTATAATATTACTTATGTATTATACATAAGTACATTGTAGCTATCTTCTTCAGATGCACCAGAAGAGGGCATCAGATCTCATTACAGATGGTTGTGAGCCACCATGTGGTTGCTGGGATTTGAACTCAGGATCTTAGGAAGAACAATCAGTGCTCTTACCCGCTGAGCCATCTCACCAGCCCTAATTGAGTATTTCAACTGACAGTTTATTAAGGTACCTAACACTAGATGGAAAGAAACCTAAACTTTTTTACTTAGTCTACCATCTAAATTCAAGAAAATCTACTTTGCCAGGCATAGTGGCATTCAATCTTAGTACTTAGGAGGCAAAGCCACGAAGATTTCTGAGTTCAAGGCCAGTACGGTCTGAGTTGCAGGACAACCAGGGGTAGGAAATCTACTTTGTCAAAAGGCTAAAACATCTCCCTCCCCTTTTGGAAAAGACTAAGGAACTTCTGGACTCTAATATACTTTATACTTTTAATATATAAGGCCACACATGAACTAATAAATATGTTGATGCTGGCAGGTACTTGGCTCTGTTGAAAGATTTACCACTGCTTAACAATAACTAGTACAATAAACAATGTATTCCAAATACAGGTTACTGCAAAGCTTCTGTATCATCAATTTTTATTTGGGTAGTATTTCTTCTAGAGAAGGAGATGGCATTAAGGCAGAACTAAAAATAGCAGAAATGGGGTGGAGAGATGGTTCGCCAGTTAAGAAAGTATACTGCTCTTGCAGAGGACCTGAACACATTAGAGAAGTTGACCTGATATCAGCATAGAGAAGGGGTGGAAAGTACTCACCTAAAGATGAACTCAGGCCACACCAACACACTTAGAAGGTCAGCAGATAGAGAGGACCAAAGCAGGAAAAAAAAAAAAAAACTAAAAATGCACAAGAAACCCCTCCCCAAAATAGAAGCCAGGACAGGATGACCAACTGTCAAAGGCAGCTGAAAAATATTACAAATAGTAAAAACTGAGAAAGGTCTATCATATCCTGCAACAAAAGGTATTGGTAATCCTGAGGAAAAAAATTCTTTTTCTAGATGTGATAATTTCAAAAACTTGCCTGGACTAGACTGACAAAGTAGAGAGCAAATACTGGAAATAGAATGTCGGGAATTTACTCTAAAGGAAGGAATGGAAATAGATTAGGAGGAAACAAAATTATAGGAAAGCCTCTGCACAAAGGGGAAGTATTCCAGTGCTGCTTACACCAACAGCCTCAGAACTTATGGTGGGGATACAGCGAATGAAAGTGGAGGATAAAAACTTTAAGACCGCCGGGCGGTGGTGGCACGCACCTTTAATCCCCCAGCACTTGGGAGGCAGAGGCAGGCAGATTTGAGGCCAGCCTGGTCTACAGAGTAAACTCCAGGACAGCCAGGGATATACAGAGAAACCCTGTCTTGAAAAAAAAAAACAAAAGCAAAACAAAAAACAAACAAACAAACAAAAAACCCTTTAAGACCAACAGAACTATTCAGAGACCATGACTCCAAAGAGAGAAGGATACTACTGTAGGAAGTAAAGGAATACAGCAGAGAACATCTATTACTGGAAGCAAACCACCCCAGGCTAAATGCAATCCCTACAACAAGGGAGGGAAGTAATCAATCACTCGCCCCCCCCCTAACAAGCAAGCCCCTCTGGATGGCTGTTTTCAAGTGGACTTCACCACACTTTCACATTTGTAAGATTTTTTTATAGCAAAAGTGTCATGGCATTTCAAAGTGCTCTAGAAACAGGCATGGTGGTGCTGAGCATTGGGAGGGGAGGGAAGGCTAGGCCAGCAAACAAGCTCAAGGTCAGCCTGTATACAGCAATACTCCAGAACAGGCTACACAATGAAATCCTGTCTCAAAAAGCTCTCTAGGGAAACAAATGTAACTACAGCAAACCCTAAAATCTAAAGAAACCTCAATGTAGATTCTGAAACTACAACTGAGAGATCTGGGAATTTTATTACCATTTATTTATTTCTTCATTTTGATTCACTCTGAATACACCTTATCATTTTGACATTACAAGGGCACTAAATTTAAGGCAGTGATTCTCAACCTTTGACCTTTCAATGCAGTTTCTTATGTTGTGGTGACTTCCAACCTGTTGTTTTGTTGCTACTTCATAACTGCAATTTTGCTACTGTTATGAATCTCAATGTATATATCTGATGTGCAACCCCCAAAGGGGTCCCAAGAACCCCAGATCTATGCAGTAACTTGGGTCATCACCTAAGAACCAGTTATTTGCACTTTTACACTCACAGTTAATAGTAAAATGCACATCTAAATTGTTCTATGCAAAGAAAAATCTCAATTAAAAGGTCAAAGACTACAGATCCAAACATGACAACTTTGTGGGTGAAAGAGACAGGGAGAAAACACTACACAGCTGCTCCAAGTAAGGTCCCAAGAGCAGATGCTGCACACCAACACTGGCACCACAGCACACAGATGGATAAGGTGCTGTGTTTCCTGCAAAACTTCCCCTGCCTTTGATCGTCCCTTGTCTATTTTGAGATTATAGTTGCATCACACCCTCCTCCGTTTTCTCCCTCCAAACCTTCCCATACTATCTTTCAAAGTCATGGCCCCTTATTATGTGTCAAAATGTCTTTCAATTAACACAAAATACAACACTATTACTCTTGTAAACTCCTTTATTAGCATCATATAGTTCAGCTATTGCCTAAAGCAGTACATTTCATTTCCCTGTGAAGAAGTTAACAACCTGTGCTCTTCTCTCTGACTTTCTCTGTGTGTGTCTCTATCTCTGGGGAAACAGTTTTGAGACATGGCTTCTCTGTGTAACCCTGGCTACCTGGAACTAGCTCTATAGACCAGGTTAGCCTGAAACTCAGATCTATCTGCCTCTGGCTAGGATAGCAGATCTGCCTGCCTATGTGCTGGAATTAAAGGTAGACAACCATCACACTGTCTCCTGAATTTTTTGAAATGGAATGAGGAGACACTTGGGTTGAAGCTGTGGATGCAGCTACCTCAGTCAAAAGGGAAACCGGCAACATGGCAGGTATCTGCACTGCAGGATCCCTGCAGACACTTTCCAAATGCTAAGTCCACCTGCTGCTTTCACCAGAGCTTGCCCACGGAAGAAAATAAGCATCACCCATCCTCAAACAAAGCATGATCTCCCTCAAAAAGCAGAATTTTTATAAGAGAATGGAAAAGCCCAAGTGTTTAAACTGCTGTTTTCAACAAAAAAGAATCTTACTGAAATGAATTTGATTACTATAGAACAATCTTTTCACCAACTATAGAAACAAATGTCATCTCCACCGACTCCCCGATTATTTCCTCTTACTAACTCCTCTAAGAATTACTTCCTCACTAACCTCATGATACACAGAAACTTTCATTCCGCATTTTAATATAATCTAAGCATTATTTACTTCTGTGACTTTATGTATATATGTTTACTCAACAAAATTAGAAGCTACTTCAGAATAAAATCTATGTCCTATGTTTTTTTTCACATAAAAATAAGTATATACAAGTAGCACCCAATAGTTAAACTATAAGCTGCCCTCCAGAAATACCAAATAAGATCCAAAGATAAACCTATGCACTGTCATCACTGAATTCCATATCAGCCATCACACACCGAGTACGAGCTGCACAAGCACAGGCTGCTCTTCCTGCTCAAGAACTGCCCAGGTCTCCAGTCTCCTCATTTCTCATTCAAAACATATATATTCAAAACTCATGTTTCTTATTTTAGGTCATCCCAAATGGCCCTGATGCCATTATGTATACTATAAATAAAACTTTCACTACTGTCACTCACAACCACCTTTGATTTGGTCCAATAGGAAGTGAATACACAAATGAGCCACTGTACAGCACAAGCAGCAGCTGAAAATCTGGAACTGAGGGTGAACAAAGCTAGTGCTCTGTGGATTCACTCTGGCTAGATGCACCCAGCTAGAATAGGAGAATCAAATACGTGTTCAGGATTCCAATCATGAAAATTGTTTTGTCTACTGGATTAAGTTATGAATATAGAGCTTTATTTGTGTTGCTTTTGTGTGTGTGTTGCTTTTTTTTGTTTTTTTTTTTTTTAGTTTTTCAAGACAGGGTTTCTCTATGTATCTCTGGCTGTCCTAGAACTCACTCTGTAGACCAGGCTGACCTCCAACTCAGAAATCCACCTGCCTCTGCCTCCCAAGTGCTGGGACTAAAGGCGTGCGCCACCACTGACCGGCGAAAACCACATTCTTAATGAAATTATCTTACAAGCATTTCAGATAATTTGTAGGAAGACTAATTTGAGGCTCGGCTGGAAAGCATGTACAAAATGGTTCAGATGAAAGGGAAGGATACCGGACTCGAGTTTTCAGGTATCCAAATTTTATTTTCTTCTTTAAAATTTTGTTTATTTTATGTGTATAGGTGTTCTGTCTGCATGTATGTATACCCTGTGTGTGCCTAGTGCCCTTGGAGCTCAGAAAATGGTCTGCCTTTAATTCCAGCACTGGAAGATCTCTATGAGTTTGAGGACAGCCTGGTCTTTAAATAGAGTTCCAAGACAGTCAGGGCTATGTACACCTGTCTCAAAAAGCAAACAAACAGGCCTGCAGAGATGGCTCAGAGGTTAAGAATACTGGCTGCTCCTCCAGAGGTCCTGAGTTCAGTTCCCAGCAATCAACAACCATCTATAATGAGATCTGATGCTCTGTTCTGCCCTGCAGGCAGATATGCAAGTAGAGCTTTCATATACATAAGTAAATAAATCTTTAAAAAAAATAAACATACAAACAAAACAGATGGCTATATTGGGTTTGAATCCCTGGACCTGGAGTTATAGATGCAAAGAGTTGTGAGCTGCCATTGTGGGTACTGGGACTCAAACTAGGGTCCTCTGGAAGAGCAGCTGAGACATATCTGAAGCCCCAAGGGATATGAATTTTCTTTCAATCCATACATACATACAGGTGTGACTATGACTGAATGGTTCTGTGGTCTTTTTTTTTTTTTTTTTTTTTTTTTGTCGTTTTTTTGAGACAAGGTTTCTCTGTGTAGCCCTGGCTGTCCTGGAACTCACTCTGTAGACCAGGCTGGCCTTGAACTCAGAAATCCGCCTGCCTCTGCCTCCCAAGTGCTGGGATTAAAGGCGTGCACCACCACCCGGCTGTGCTGCTGTTTTATTGTGTGGACATTGCCACATTTTGTACTATTTTTGTTTGTTTGCTTATTGGGAACAGTCCTGCTGTGAGCATTCTTGTTAAGCATTTGTTTGAATATGCATCTTCAACTCTTTGGGGATATAGGAAAAATGGGACTGCTGGATCATAGGGGCTGTTTACATTGATATTGTTGAGATGAGCCAGAGCGCCTAGCTTCTGCTCCTTTATCCTGCATTTCCACCAGCGTGATAGTAAGGGATGTTTTGTTTTGTTCTCTGAAAAATTGCAGTTTTATTTTATTTTTTGGGAGGATTTATTTTTTATTTGTATTGATGTTTACCTTTTGTGTTTGTATGCTTTGTGTGTGGGGCTCAGAGGCCAGAAGGGAGTGTTAGATCCCTGGAGCTGGAGTATAAGAATGTCCTTTAGAAGCATTCTATGACTTTTTACATATTATTTTTATATTTTTTATAAAGATTTATTTCTTTATTTTATGTGTATGGGCCTTTTGCCTGCATGTTGTTTCTGTGTATCATATGTTTGCAGTGCCCTCAGAAGAGGGCATTGAAGTCTTTGGAACTGCTGTCAGCAGCCAGTGAGTGCAGGAGTCAATTCCAGGTCCTCTGGAAAGGCAGCCAGCACTCTTAACTGCTGAGCCCCATGGTGTTTTGTTTTTTTTTTTTTTAAATAATCTTTTTGGCTTTTGGGGCAGGATTTCTCTATGTAACTTGATTTGTAGACTTGATTTGTGGACTTAATTTGTAGAGCAGGCTGGGATTGAACTCTCAGAAATCCACTTGCCTCTGCCTGTCAAGGTGTGCTCCACCACTCCCAGCCTGGTGTTTTGTTTTGTTTTTTGTTTTTGTTTTTGTTTTTTTAAAAAAGGTCTCACCCTGTTGCTGTGGCTATCTGGAACTCATTATATAGAATAGGCTGGTCTCAGACTCAGATAGCTATCTACCTGCCTCTGCCTGCTTTTATAGAGATTTTTACCTTTTTCATTCTATTTTTTTTTACTTATCCAAGATTTAAGTAAACATAATGCCATATCATGACTCCAGTACACATTTGTTCTTTAATTGACTGCTTTATGCATTCTCCTTTGATTCCCTGGACTTTGCAGAAAGTCAAGGGTAGAACTTTTAAATTGTCTTGATGTGGATATATTTCTGAGCATGTTATTCCCACATCAAAGCAGTGTTATTTGCCTCAAATGCTCAAGTTTGAGAGAAATTTTGTCCTTTGATATATTGAAATTTGTACCCTAGTATGTCCTTTGTTGTGATTAAAAGAAAACTTAAGACAAACAAAAGTTCTTCAAAAGGAAGAACTGTTTATGGAGGGAGGTTCAATGATTGAAGAGATTTCAGCTCTGTTGCTCATGAACCCGTGGTGAGGCACCACGAGGAGCCCATGGTAGAGCAAAGCTTTCATCTTATGGCAGGGAAACAAAGAAAGACCTGAGGCCAGGCTCTCACCGTCCCCTTCCAGGTCATTTTCCCAGGATCTTTCTGTGAAGTGCTACGTGATTGAAGGTTCACAACCTCCTGGTAGTGTTCAGGCAGCTATCAGCCTTTCCGAGACACTTGGGATCCAAACTATAATACTTAGACTCTAAAGCAAATGAAAACTGTTGAGCTAGAACTGGCACTGAAGATTTTTCTTGGAATAAGGTCAGCGTACTACCACTGGGGCTAGTTTGGATGCTGCTAGGGTTTCCATTTCAGCCACATCACTTGGTGGTTGGCTGATTGCAAATGATTTATTCTAGTTTGCCCCTATAAAAGAGAAGAAACCTAGTATTTTATTTACAAGCTGTAAGCCTGGATTGGGGAGGTTCCATGCTAGTCTTAGCTGTATTTAAACCATATGCCCCTTGTTACTTGCTGTTAGAGTGTCACCAGGCTGCTTCTACTTCATCAGCTTGTCCTCAGGGTGCATTCCTCCTGGCTACAGGCTCATGATCCAACTGCCTCATGGTGGCCTCGTCCTTTCTCTGTCTTCTCTTTCCTTCTCCCCTGGTTGGTCTCTTCCAAGACATCTCTATCCTTCAGTCTCATCTTCCTCTCTCTACTGCCCAATCATAGGCTCTAGCCTTTTACTAGCCAATTAGGGATTACTGGAGAGCATTCTTTACAGTATATAGATCATAGTACCCTAAGACCAGGTTGTAGTCTGGACTAGTGCACAGAACTCAGCTTCTGAATATATAGTGCACAAGACTAACCCCAATAGCTGATAGTAAATTATTTAAATTTTGTTCCTTATAAGTACCAACAACTTACTAAATATTTCTCAACTAGAGATTACAGAATATTGATTTGGTAGAAAGTTGCAATGGAATTAGCCCACATTATTGTAGGCTACTGTAGTGAAGAGGGAACCAAATGTTTATAACATTGCAGAGTTCTGGAAGAGGAATCCTGTCAGGGCCTCTTGGCTTAACTAAGAAAACACCCCAGATGGGGAAACTGCTGGTACCATAAGTATTGTGCTGTGGAATGTGGGATTTAGCTGATGTTGCCAGTGTGAAGGTCTACTATGAGTTCCTATATTGATGCAAAAAGAAAAACAGTGGCTCTGCCTTCCAAAAGTATCTGGAAATTTACGTGGTTTTTGTTTTTATTTTGTTGTTGTTGCACTGTGTGTGTGTGTGTGTGTGTGTGTGTGTGTGTGTGTGTGTGTATGTGTATCTTTGGCTCTAGCTGGTTCCTTAACAGACAAAAACATTCTGTCTTTGTGAAAGCTGGAGAAATGATGTCCTCTGTAAGAGAGTACAGAGATACTCAAGTGTGTAGAAACACATGTATATATAAAGCAGTTGGCAAATGCCCAGTGTATTGCATCAAAAATAATAGGTAAGAATTTTTGCTGCTCTTATGATTATTCATCTTTCCAACCAATCACCATGTAACAATGTATAGACACATAGACACCTATGTTGGGACAGAATTGCACACGATGCACATGAACAGTTGTTGAAAAAAAGTGTTAGCACCCATCTTTTCCCCCATATAAGGGGGACGTATAAGGAAGGCCTGCATAGATACTGGATTAGGTGAGATCTGTTTGTTTTAAACAATGTAGTTTCTCAAAAGGCTCACCTTAAATAGACTAATAAAGGATATTTACTAATTAGTTAATAAGATGACCACAGACTACTTTTGGTAGTATTTACAGTGGTTAAAGAGACTGTCAGTTTTGAAGGTTTGTTCTGAGACAAGGTTTCTCTGTGTAGCCCTAGCTCTGTTGACCAGGCCATTCTTGAACTTGAGATCCAGCTGCCTCTGCCTCCCAAGTGCTGGGATCAAGGTGTGTGCCACCACTGCCTGGGAGCAAAGGAATGTAAGAGTCTAGCACATAGTCTCAAGAAGGTACTGACTCTTTCTGTTTGTGCTTGTGAGCGGTTTTAGGAGAAACACTCGTGAAGAATGTACCCTTAAAAGGTTGTCTTACTGATTAGAATCTCTCCCCATCCCTGAATAGGGGTCTCTTCATAGTATATATTCAGTCTACCCATTTATCACCTATGCTTGTGTACCTGTCTCCCATGCTTGGACCTTAGGGAATGTAAAAATTGTGCTTATTTCCTTATCCCTCATGCCTAGTTAGTGCCTAGAAAGAGCTACTCTGTAAATGTTTGTTCAGTGACTGAGCATTATCACTGTATGTCAGCCCTGACTAAAGTCATTCCACACTGACTAGTCTAGGAGGTGGGAGGGTTAGGGAAACAGTGTGATAGAACTAGAAATGAGTTTATTGTTAGGAGAGTGACCCACTTTGCTCTTTAATGTATCCTGAAAGTTTGTCAAAGAATTCAGCATGTTTCAAGTCTACATTAAATTAAAAAAAAATTAATCACATTTATGTGTTTATTGAGGGGAAGGACATGCTTACCATTGGGTCAGAGAACATGCAGGAGTTGGTCCTCTCCATGTGATTTCTGAGGATTGAACTAAGGTAGTTAGGCTTAGCAGCAGTTTCTTTACCTACTGAGCCATCTTGCTGACCCAACTCTCCTATTTTAACCTTAGCCCTAGATATCAAAGGTACAAGATGTTTCAGACAATAGATACTCTGGTTGTCTGGACTGAGGTGTTCAGTAGCAATTTCTCTTTTGGGGTAAACTGCCCTTGAATCTGCTTTCAGATCTAACTGCCACTGAAGCTGCCACCATAGAACTAGGTAGGATTCAAGAGAAGATAAGTTGGCCTGAGTTCCTCTGCTACCATTGTGTTCTACTGCTATGGATCCAACATCCCTCATCATATCTTCAGTTTCTGTTTGCTGGTGTCTCCCATCAGGGACCTGTTCTTTCTTGCCTCTGTAAGGAGATACTTGACCATGAAGTTCTCTGGGAGAGTTGGATTCACTCCTCTCTTAATCATGAATAACAGATGTCACCAGTTGTCTGTGTTCAATTCAGGATTGAGTGTGAAGCTCTGCCATGTTCTGCCCAGCAGCTCCTTTGTCTCTTGGCTTTTGGCTATCTGAACTAGGCTCAGGAAGGTTGTTTTGTTTTTGTTGTTTTGTTTTATTCCATGTTTATATAATTAAAACATTTTTTTGTTGCTAATAATAATTTGCCTGTGAAGAAACAATTCCTTAAAGTATTTAAAGTTATTTGAACATGAGTGTGCAGTGTTTAGAAACTGTTAAGTGATACTTCAAAATAACTGGGCAGAGTCAGAAAGGATTCTTCAGATACTCACCACCATTTCCTCATAATAATTCCTCCTAATATTTACCCTTTCTGTGGTGCAGAAAATATTGGTTAAATACTATGTTTATCCGGGCTGCTGCGATTGCTCAGTGCAGAAGGCACTTGTCATGCAAGCCTAGAGACCTGTGTTAGATCCGTTGAATCCACATTAAGGTGTTTGGAGAGAACCCACTCCAAAAAACTATCTTCTGGCCTCCATAAATCCTGTGACACACACACACACACACACACATATGCACATGCATGTATACACACTAGTAATAATATGAAATTTAATCAAAGAACCAAGATGATTAGTACTGAGGTTTTACTAGAATATGTTAGGAGAACAGAGGATATGGCTCAGTTGATAAAGGGCTTACCTACCACTGACAGAGCCCTTAGTTCAGTCCCCACTCCCACGTAAACTGGCATGCTGTGATCTCAGCACTCAGGAGGTGGAGACAGCAGGATCAGAAGTTCAGCTATCCTTGGCTACATGAGACTATGTCTCCAAAGCAACAACAAAATGAATTGGTGCTGTTACTTTATAGTTAGTCACAGTGAGGGTGGAAGACTACTTTTTTTCCCCACCTTTGAGAATAGATAGAGATAGTAGGATATAATTTTATGAGAGAGATGGTTTGTTCTTGGTATTCAAAGAATCCTTTCCAGGTCTAAAGAGATGATATCTACAGAGAGGCTTATGTCTTAGAGTCCTAGTCAATATGGTTACTTTAGAATTTGATGTAGAGTCTTTTTAGTATAAACAATATGGTTTCAAGATATTATATATTTGATAGATTTACTTAACAGTTTAATGTAGTGTGACAACAAGCTCAGGCATCATTACTGCAGGCTCAGTGTTGTGCCAGTTACAGTAAAGCATATTTCTACATTCTTTCTGTTTGCCTCACTCTTGGAGAGCTAGAGTTGAAGTAGATCTCAGGTGGACTGATGATGAAGTGTTTTATTTCTGAGTCAATCTTCAAGTTAAGTCTGTTAGTTCTATGTTTATATGTTTTAGTTATTTGATATCATAAAATATAGGTCAAACATCTAAGCTAAGCAATCTTTACCTGATTAAAAAGATATCACAATAGAATTAATGTACCTCTCCAGATGTTGCTTTGATAGTTAATTAAATATGATTGATTGACATCATTCCAAAGTACTCCTGAGATAATGTTGATGTCAGTTAATTAAACATGATTGATTAACATCTTTCTGTGGTACTCCTGAGATAAGACGAGAAAATTTGTAAGACTTGTCTTTTGAGTACATCAGTTACATTTATACTTTTTCACTATTTTGTTGGCAGGACTTTGTGTCCTTGTATCAGGATTTTGAAAACTTCTATACAAGGAACCTCTACATGAGAATCAGAGACAACTGGAATCGACCTATCTGTAGTGTGCCTGGAGCCAAGGTGGATATCATGGAGAGACACTCTCATGATTATAACTGGTCATTCAAGTGAGTTGTGTTTAGAAATTATTTCTTATCAACAAAGGAATTTCTTTTTGAGTATTTTCTCAAAGCAAAACCAGCAGCTGAAGATAACAATATGATTTGTTTCTGGGCAATATTATTCAATACTGTTTCTGGAATATTTTTTGGAGGGAGTGCTGGAGTTTAAAACCTCACAGTTGCTGGGCAAGCGCTGTACAGTGAGCTATACCCACAGGCCCCACTAAGTTTAAAATCATTTTCTCTTTCATTTGATTCTCTCTTTTGGTTTTTTGAGACAAGGTTTTTCTGTATAGCCCTGGCTGTCCTGGAACACCCTCTGTAGCCCAGGCTAGTCTTGAACTCATTCACAGTCCTCTACCCGCCTCTGTCTCCCAAGTGCTGGAATTAAAAGTATGCACTACCGGCTGGAAAGATGGCTCAGTGGTTAAGAGCACTGACTGCTCTTCTAGAGGTCCTGAGTTCTATTCTCAGCAACCACACAGTAGCTCACAACCATCTATAATGAGATCTGTTGCTCTCTTCTGGTGTGTCTGAAGAGAGCTACAGTGTACTCATATGAATAAAAATAAATAAATCTTAAAAAAAAAAAGTGTTGCACCACCACACTTGGTGCTCATTTGATTTTTTTCTAATTGGATTATAAATCCAATATCCTGGAGAACATAATTCATACTATCTTTTTTTTTTTTTTTTTTTTTTTAATTTTAGGCAGACTCATTGTATTGCCTAAGCTGGCCTCAAATTTGCAATTCCCCTGCCTTGTCTTCTTCAGGCATGGAATTATAGGCTCAAGAGTGACCGGTTTAAAAATCTCTTGATCAACCAGGAGTCAGGACAAGAAACTTCTGCCTCATACTATTTTTGGAAAGGGAAATCCAGTGTATTATCTGAATTGGTTGCTAGACAATTAAGATAAATGATTTAGGGATAAATAGAGCTTTTTCTTTTTTAAAACTAGTACTTTTCATAAATATATTAGTTTAAAATGGTTTATATTCTTAACATTTTACTATTTAGATTATATTAATATCAGACAGATATTTTTTTTGAGAGAGAAAATAATATAAATACATGATTGTTCCCAGAGACAGCTGTCCTTGGTCCTTGTGCAAATCTCCTAGTTCACAAAGCCATCACTCTGCAGAGGTGCCTATTGATTTCACTTTGTTTTTGTCGTGTTCCTTTTGTCAAAGTAGTCCCTTATGTGTTTTTTGGGAATGTGTGTATTGTATATCTGTATACTACAGGTAGGTTTTTGATACGTACATATGGGATCATATGTTCTAAATTATCTTTTTTTGTTCTTTTTATTTGCTGATATACTAGTAATATCTTGCCTATGTGCGTATTCACTACACACTCATTATTTGTAGTAGCTAATAGTATTCTACAGTATAGATGTGCTATCCACAGCCATCTTGTACTAGTAGGTCCTAGATCCATGGCACTTACACCTTTACTTCTGTGTATAATACTTCCTTTTGTGTTATTAGTGTATATCACACTTAAGTATTAGGCATGATTGTATCATTAAGTTTTATACTATTGAAACACAGGTACACAGGGAATATAATTAAAGGTGTAATAAACATGGGTTCCTACAACTATCTTGGATTTGCGAGGAACACTGGATCATGTCAGGAAGCAGCCGCTGAAGTTCTCAAGGAGTATGGAGCAGGAGTGTGCAGCACTCGTCAGGAAATTGGTAAGTGTGAGCTCAGGAGTGAGTAATCCAGGTACAGTGTTAGAACAATAAATACACAAATACTCAACCTTTTACTTTAGGTCAGGTCTAGCAGGCACTTTCTTTATATTTTGAGGTGGTTTCCAATGTGTTACATGTGCATAATGTCCATAGCAAAGTTTTGTTTTTTTTTTTTTTATATTTTTTTTCAATTAATTAACTTATCTTTATATATGTGAGTACACTGTCACGATGTCTTCAGACACACCAGAAGAGGGCATCAGATCTCATTACAGATGTTTGTGAGCCACCATGTGGTTGCTGGGAATTGAACTCAGGACCTCTGGAAGAGCAATCGGTGCTCTTAACCTCTGAGCTATCTCCCTAGCCCTTGCCATAGCAAAGTTTTGTATTTGTTTCTTTGTGGGATTTAATTGACTTTTGTAAATCTTAGAAGTGCCACTTATTACATGGGTACTGTTAGCTAAAAGCTAATGTGGTTTTATACTGGTGAACTAGGGCTAATAATAATCCTGCAAATATATTTCAAGAATTTAAATAGTTAAATTTGCTAATTCATGTGAGGTATTTGGAGCAGACTAGATATAAACTTTTGCTATAAGTCTATAAAATATGAAGGATTAACAATCTTCTATAAAGAAATGCTGCCCCTTCCATTTTTTTGGTAGAGAACTGCTAAGTGTTGGCATTATAAGGCAGCTTTTTTTATATTTAAAACTGAGAAAATTGAATCAACAATTCAGTAGGGTAGGCAAGGTCTAGGGATTGGGTCAAGAACATTTGGGTGGTTTATCTGCAGGTCCCTCGTACTGCTGCAGGCAGCGGTGAGTCAAGGCTAAAGCCCTGTGTAGCTGCTGCCTTTTGGTTAGTGACAGGAGTCCTTTCACTTCTCCCAGTCACTGCTTTGGGCTTATTTATTGCTTGGTGGTCCCAGAGCATCTTACCAAGCAGCAGGCTTTCCTAGAGTAAGTACTGCTTTGCATTTGTCAGAGCTAGTAGCCCA
The DNA here is from genome assembly GCA_019843815.1 of Montemys delectorum. Taxonomy (NCBI): domain Eukaryota; kingdom Metazoa; phylum Chordata; class Mammalia; order Rodentia; family Muridae; genus Montemys; species Montemys delectorum. The sequence goes on from JADRCD010231346.1 coordinate 16,882, forward strand.
GGTTCAAGGACTGTAGGGATAGTTTCCCACCTCTCAATAAAAAGAAAGTAAGGGATTCCATCAAATTTCATCTGCCACAGTGACTCCCACAGCAGACTACATTTAAAATGAAATAAAGAGAAAATAAAAAACAGAATTATGTACCGTTTCATATCCTCTGCTTCATTCATTCATGCTTTTCAGACTATAGCTACACACTACAGATCTTCAGAACATCATTACTGCTTTTCTTAGTTTCTTAGGAGGCTTCTGTAGTTATTTATGCTTTGATTTTTATCCCTAGCTCTCTTTCAAGAGTGGATGCCATTGCTGTGGGCCAAGACACATAAATACTTCTTCCTTGAAAATACTCAGCTGCAAATTTCAATTAAAAGTCAATTCTTGAGAGTCCTAGAATATGTTAAATGTATTTGGTTGGTTTCCCCTCAAAATTTCCATTCGTTCTATGCTCTGCTTTACCTAGACTTTGAAAGGCCAGTGTGTGCTTTCTTAGCTTGTAAGGATCCTTAGATATCTGTCTATTTTGTCTTTTCTTTCTTCCATCCTTCCTTCTTTTTCCTTTCTTTTCTTT
>JADRCD010231346.1:17552-34016 GCA_019843815.1 Montemys delectorum
TCTTTCTTTCTTTCTTTCTTTCTTTTTTTTTTTTTTTGAGACAGGGTCTCACCATGTAGCCCTGGCTATCTCTGAACAGTATAGATCTGGCTGCTCTCACACTTAGAGGTCTGCCTGTCTCTGCTTTCCCCTTCTGAGTGCTGGTATCAAAGGTGTGTGCCACCATGTCTGGCTTGGCTGTATTCATTTTGTTTGGCATCGTTCTTAAAGTGTATGGTTACATGTAATATGGACATTTTTGATCTAAAAGTCCTAAGAGTTTAAGAATATCTCAGTAAAGTAAAAAAATGGGCTGGTCTTTTGCAGTAATCTAGAACATGCTTCATAATTACATCATGTATGTTTTTTCTTGGATCCCATGCCAGTTTAGTGCTGGAGGAGCCTCAGTTGGGTCTCTATCCATCTTAAATCTAAGTGTCCCGGGCAAGCTCAAGAGGAGGAGCTTTGAGAGGTGTGTTTTTTGTTTATATGGGTTTTTTTGTTTGTTTTACTGTAGTCCTCTGGGTACTCATCACCATTTTTCTGGTGTAATGCCATCCTGTCTCCCGATTTAGTTTGAAATACTTGTTTTCAGGACTGCCTTAGAGTTCTGGTATTTCTTTTCTTTTTTTTTTTTTTCCGAGACAAGGTTTCTCTGTATATAGCCCTGGCTGTCCTGGAACTCACTCTGAAGACCAGGCTGGCCTCGAACTCAGAAATCTGCCTGCCTCTGCCTGGTGCCGGGATTAAAGGCGTGTGCCACCACTGCCCAGCAAGTTCTGGTATTTCTTTTTGGAGGGTGTGGAAGGGGTCCCTTCAGGACTTTTGTTTCCCTTTGTATTCTTTACTCCCTGTATCTTCCTTTCAGTAACAAACTCCCTTTGGTAGAGCTCATGTCTTTCTGGTGTATAGTAGATTAAAATTTGATATCTGCAACTGTCTTATCTAATGTCTTACTTGACTAATAGTTCTGGTACTGCCACATTTGAGGCTGAAAATACCCTGCTAGGAATTGGATTTTAGCCTCCTTGTTGTCTGGCCCCAGCAGCAAATTGGATTCTAGCTCCTTGTTGTCTGGCCCCAGCGGCTGGTCAGATATGGTGCTGTTCTGGATCCCAGGTTTTCTGTGACATTCCTTCTCTTGGTCTTCTAACCAAAAAGACTTTGTTGTGTAGAGACCCGTGATGGGGATGGATAATACATAAACATGCTTAATAATCCCCAAAGCACCCAAAGGCACCTGAAAAAAGATGTGCTTGCTGATGTGGTCCAGCTGTGTAGTCCCTCTTCCTGCAGTAATGAAGTCTGCTGTTGTTTTTCTGGGCAGTTGTTTGTTTTTCATATTCTTCAAAGTTTTGAAAATCTTAAATGATATTTTTAGTTAACATGCAAAATAAACAGGTTTCCTTCTTGCATTTTAATACATTTAATACGTATATATTTGTATGTTTGTTTGTACCCTCTACTACTGTATTTGTATTCCCTCACCTCCTTCCACCTCCCTTTTCTCCCTAATAGCCTCCATTGTACTTTCATATGATAAAGTTCATATAAATTAAATTCTGCATATGAGAAAAAACATTTGTTTCTCCTTTTAAAAAAGCTTTTTCCTTTGATTTTCTGTATCAGATTCCAGTTATACCTTGTTGTGACTATCTCTTCACAGGCATTGCTTTCTCTGTGATCTCCTCTTGAACAGTTTTCTCAGCTCTTGCTTTTTAAAAACACACACAAACTCTTGGTGTCTCTCTTCTAATTGTCTTCCTTTTCTGTCATTTGTTACATTTGAGATAATGAGTGTGCAGACCTGTCTATAAATTTGTCCTTCCTCACCATTTACAGCCTAGCATTGCACACACACTTCAGTATCTGAAGCCCAGGAGTTCAGAATAATGTTATTTTACTTGTGGAGGTGAGGAAAGGAGGGATTACTTGATTGTTGTAGGGTTTAGAAAGGATGATATGTTACTTTGTTTCTTGTCTTAAAAGGTTTATTAAGATATAATTTATATGATATAATTTACCCATTTAAAGATTATGCTTCATACATAGTCTTTTATGATATTCACAAATACAGTTTAAATTTTAGAATATTTTCATTCCTTCTGATAGAGCTGTGTGACCCACTAGCAGTCACTGGTAACTATTGGTGTACTGTCTTTACTTGCCTCTTTGGGATATTTCATGTACATGGAATCATGTAACAGTGTGGCCTTTCATGTCTAGCTTCTTTCACTTTGTGTCTATTCACAAGATTATATACAGCATGCATTAGTGCTTCATAGATCAGCATGCCATTCTACTTTGTGACTAAGTAACACCACATTGTGTATATATACCACATTGTGTTTATCCATTTATCTTTGACCGACACCTGGTTTATTTCTCCTATTTGACTACAAGAACACATTTAATATGTCTCTTGGGTATGTACTTAGGTGTGGTTTTGCTAGACCACGTGGTAATTCTATATTAGCTTTTGAGCAGCTACAGTACTGTATAGTCCCATCAGCAGTAAGAGTTTGTGTTTTCTTGGGGGCTGGGAGGGTAGGAGGTAAGGGGTGAGGCATGCTTAGGCAGTCTTGCAGCTATATAGCCCAGGTTAACCTTGAGCTAGTAATCCTCTGCCAGTGCTGGGGTTACGTGGCCTTGTGTGTTTTATGTATCATACCTGTAGCCCACCATTAACCTTTGCCTGCCTTGATTGCCTCTGACTCTCACTTTAAGCCTCTATAGAGTTCATGCACTGAGTGTACTCTTTCTTATCAAATCATCATGTACTTGGTACGGTCATAGATTTAGCCTTTTGTCTCTCAAAGTTCCCAGCTCTGTTGGTTTCCTAGGCTACCATAGCAACAAATGAGAAATGGGGAGTCAGGAAGGATAGAAGCACGGGGTCAAGGTGTCACAGGGACGAGCACACAGACAGTTCCAGGTGCTTGCTGGCATCCTCAGTGTTCCCTCGCCTGTGCTCCCATGGCTGTCTTTCTGTGTGTCAGACACTGTCATCTTCTGTGCCTGTTCTATATATGTTTCTTTCTGTGTCCATGGTGTTATTAGCCCAATCTCAACGACCTTATTTTATTATTTTTATAAGGATGTTCCAAAGTGGCTATGCTCGTTTTGTTTTGGGCCTGAAATCCCAACCTGGGCATTATACATGTGGGCATCTACTCTACCACAGAGCTTCTCCTTGTCCTATCAGAATATCTCTTTAATGGAACACAGTTCACCTTTTGATATTACCAATGTGTATAGTTCTGCTTTCCACTAATTGTATTAAGGATTACAAGTATCTATAAATGGAATTTTAGTTCTTGTTCTTCTAGTGTTTTGGGGTGTGTGTGTGTGTGTGTGTGTGTGTGTGTGTGTTTAAAGCCATGCACCACCATATCTGGACTGAAAATATTTTTGTTGTATTTGTGTGTGTGTGGGTGTGCACGTGCGCTTGGATACATGTGTGTGGTGTAGGTCAAAGGACAACTTTTTTTTTTCTTCAAGACAGGGTTTCTCTGTGTAGCCTTAGCTGTCCTGGAACTCACTCTATAGATCAGGCTGGCCTCGAACTCAGAAATCCACCTACCTCTGCCTGCCAAGTGTTGGGATTAAAGGTGTGTGCCACTGCCACTACCCGACAAGGACAACTCTTAGGAGTTGGTTCTCTCCATCTACCATGTTGGTTTCAGGGATTGAACTCAGGTGGTCAGACTTGGCAACAAGTGCCTTTTACCTCCTGATCTGTCTTGCTCGCCCTATTTTCTCTTAATAAAATAATAATTTGGCTGGGCAGTGGTGGCACGTGCCTTTAATCCCAGCACTTGGGAGGCAGAGGCAGGCGGATTTCTGAGTTCAAGACCAGCCTGCTCTATAGAGTGAGTTCCAGGATAGCCAGGGCTGTACAGAGAAACCCTGTCTCGAAAAACCAAATAAAATAAAATAAAATAAAATAAAATAAAGTAATAATTTTAAAATTGAGACTTTATAATACTGATTTTATTACTTGACTTCTTCATACAGGAAACCTGGATAAGCATGAAGAACTAGAGAAGTTGGTAGCACGATTCTTAGGTGTGGAAGCTGCTATGACCTATGGCATGGGATTTGCTACAAATTCAATGAACATTCCTGCTCTTGTTGGCAAAGTAAGACAGCATCATTTGTGGCAATTCTCTTATAAATATGTTCTTTTGTTTTGATAAATATTACCAGTTAGCAGCTATTATTAACACTAGACCAAGCATAGTTTACAAAGATACTCCATCACAGATTTTTGGCAAGTAAATCCTACAATCCTGATACCACTTGGAGCTTTCCTCCTAGAACCCATGGTCCTTCCCTCTTCCTGTACAAATTTGAAGGAATTTTGATGAAAATAAATACAAATGACTCAAAAGTATGAAAGAAAAGTTTAATCATTCAGAAAGGTAATCATTTTGCCTAAGTAGAAAAATATGAAAGTGCCTTTACCTTGATATTTAGGTAAATTATATCTAAACATAGCATATCTTTGTATGTGACTACATGTATCTCTACACATTCATCCCGTAATAGAACTTGTGAGAGTTAAAGGAAGGAGCGATAAAATGCTTTGTAAGGGTAGCTGCTTAGCACTTTCAGCTTAAAGAGAACCCCTGAGCTGGCTTTCTTTTTCTTCTTCTTCTTTTTTTTAATCTTCGCATTTTTGTTTAGAAATGGCACCATGACAAAAGTAGTAGATTACCTCAGACTTCAGTTTTGCTTGTCTGTTGGTTATATGCTCAAACTTATGACCTCAAACATGTCACATAATTTTTCTGGTCCTCAAAGTTTCCTTTTAGTGAATTAGTGTAATTCTAATGAAGTATAACTGTATGATTCTGTAAGGAACCAGTGAGGCAAGCAGTAGACAAAGAGCAGTGTACGAGAATTGAACCAAGTGTATTGATGCCACAGAAATGGAACTGCTTCATTAGTACATTGAAGTAGAAGGCAGGCCTTCTCAGATAGGTAAAAGCAGTAAGCTTCATAATATTAAATGAACCTATTTGAAATATAAAGATATGCACAGTAAAAGTAAAAAGGTGAAGATAGCACAGTAGCATGACCTACCATCCTTGATACCCGGAAAGCTGAAGCAAGAGGACTTCGCAATTCCAGAGAGCTGGGCTGGCTGGGTCAAGAATGTCTGGGGATGCAACTCTGCAACCCAGTGATACAGTGCATGCTTAGCATGTACATGGTCCTGGGTTTGATCTCTAGCATTTAAGGAGAAAAAAATATGAAAAAGATGTAGTATGTGAACTAATGAAAAAAGTACAAGTTACTATATTGATGATATAAACAGATTTCAGACTAAGGAATATTGTGAAGATGAGGAGTACTAACATTAATCAAAAGAGTTGATTGATCAAGATGTAATAGGGATCTGATAACAGCTTCACAGTACAGGAAGCAGAAAACTGATGAAACTCAGAGGAGAATAGAGAGGCAGAGCTGTAGTTGGTGCTCTGCTATAGCAGAATCATTAGGAAAGCACTCTCAACTTGCTAACCTCTTAGGCATCTACCAATAACAGCCAGAATATTCACCAGGATACATATTTACCAAGATACATTGATACTTTACTATTTAAATAAGTTTAATGTGTTTGGAAGTATTAAATTATTAAAGTATGTTCTTTGACTAGAGTGCAGTGTAATCAGAAATCATTCATATAGATTTTGGAAGTTAAAGGGAAAATAAAGGAAAACAAAAAGTAGTCAGTGAAATGTAACATCACAAATTACAGGCTAAAACTAAGGCAACGTACAGGTAGACATAGAGAACACTAAACCTGCTTAGGGCCTTAAGGCTGAGTATGTGTGCCTTTTCCCTGAGTTACATACTTAGTGTATAGTAAATGCTTATTTTTGGAAGGGAAGCTTTTCTATCTTTTTTTTTTTTTTTAAAAAAGATTTATTTATTTAATGTTTATGAATACACTGTAGCTGCGCAGATGGCCGTGAGCCATCATGTGGCTACTGGGAATTGAACTCAGGACTGCCCCGCTGACTCCCACCCCGCTTGCTCCGGTGTAATACACTGTAGCTGTCTTCAGACACACCAGAAGAGGGCGTCAGATCTCATCACAGATGGTTGCGAGCCACCATGTGGTTGCTGGGATCTGAACTCAGGACCTTCGGAAGAGCCATGAGATGGCTCTTACCCGATGAGCCATCTCATCTCCCCAGCCCCGAAGCTTTTCTATCTTAAGAAATCATAAAAAGGGGGCTAGAGAAATCGTTCATTGTACTTACTTGCTGCTTCTGCAGTGCATCCAGGTTTGATTCCCAGCACTCAAACATGGTGTCCCACATCTACCTATAACCCCCAGTTCTAGGGACCTGATAAACTCCTATGATGCCACTGGCAGCAGGCATACCTGTGGTGCACATACCTACATGTTGTGGGCCAAACTAATTATAACATTGGAAAAAGAACAGACCAAGCCCAACTAAGTAAACAGGAATTATGCAATAGCAATGAACAGAGAATCAGTAAATTATAGGGGAAGCCAGTAAATCTGAAGCTTTTTCTTTGAGAAATGAATAAAATAGCCAAATCTATCTAGAGCCACCAGAATAAGAAGAGAGGAAGCAAAATTACCAGTAGCAAGAATGGAGAAGGGACCTCTTTGTACTTAAAGGATACTTTACTTAAGGATACTTCTGTGGACTTAAAGGATAAGAAAGGAGTATTGGGTGGAGCACAGCATGTTTAGCAGCTTGTACAATATGGACAAGTTCTTTGAAAGACATAGTATGTGTTTCCTTACATTGGTTACAGTATTCTGCACTTTGGCAGCATAAACCTGAAGTTCTGACTCAGATGTTGCATTCTTAGGGTTTTTACCACTAGAAGATTAAATGACCTTACTTTGCATCTTCTTGTATGCTTATGAACTCCAACAAATCATTGTTTAGAATTAGATTTTTCCAGTGTTAGCATGAAAGGTACTACTTAAAGATTAATTAATCTTCCAAACTATAGTTGAAATGGTAGAAACTATTATTTGATCTTTTAAGGATGGTAATCCTTTAGATATGATAATAATACCTGTTTCATATGTTATAACAAAATAATGCCTTAACGTACTGCCTAAGCAGATGTACTTAAGACATTACCTCTTAATATTTCATAATCATTTTATTTTTGAGCCAGTGATGTAGTAAAAACCAGACTGATACCTAAAAATGTTGATTAGGGGATCTGAAAAACAGCCTTGTAGATTTTGCCTGAAAAATATCTGGAAGGAGAAGAAAATGAAATTATGTCTGTTGGGAGAATGCTTTTAAAGAACACTAGAACCAGGCCCAGTAGCACAGACTCTGATGGCTTACACAAGAGAGATCCTACCTTTTTTCTCCCTGGATTTTAAATTTAGACTTTCAGAAGGGCTAGAAAGATGGGTTAGTGGCTTCCAGGGGTCCTGAGTTCAATTCCCAGAGCCAGAGACTGTCTCAGCATGAGTGGTCACAATTGTTGGCTTGGGTTATACAGAAGGACACCACAGAAGTGACATTTGTCCCAGTATGTTGTATAAGATGCACAGTGTGCATATATTACTAGTAATATATGCACAGTGTGCATATATTACTAGTAATATAGATAAACCTTGGTCACATGGCTAGGATGTTAGGCAAGCTTTTCTACAGTAACTTATTACTATTCCCTTTGTAATTACCAATTAAAGTTGCAGAGAAATTTCATCATTATGTAAAAAGTATTTTTTAAACTTTCATACACTAATTTTAGTGTGAATATGTACAGTTGATTACTTTGGTATTCTTAGAGTGATTTTTTTTTTCTCATTCCTTCTATATTTATTCATTGGAGTTTTGTGGAAGAGTTGTTTCTTCTCCATTTGTATCGATATGGACCCGCAGATATTTTATTATTTATGTAATAATAATCCAACAATAGTATCTCCTCTAAAAAATTTGGACTAAGAGATGGCTCAGCTGTTAAGGGTGCTGACAGCTCTTTCAGAGGTCCTGAGTTCAGTTCCCAGCAACCACATGGTAGCTCACAGCCATCTGTAATGGATCTGGTGCCCTCTTCTGGGGTGTCCGAAGAGAGCGACAGTGTACTCACATGCATACGTACATAAATAAATCTTTGCCAAAAAATTACGTATTTTTTTTATTTAGAGCTAGTGTTTCTCTTGGCTGCCTAGAACTCACTTTGTAGACCAGGCTGGCCTTGAACTCAGAAATCCACCTGTCCCTGCCTCACGAGAGCTGGGATTAAAGATTAAAGGCAGAAGCCATCATACACAGCTATGAGTACCTTTTTTTGTTGCTTGTTTTTGTTTTGGCCATTGGAATATTGTGAGATGATTTTCACATGGAAATTTACTTATTCATTCATTTATTTATTTATGGTGGTGTCAAGGATACACCCAGGGCCTTGTACATGCTAGGCAAATGCTGTCTGCCACTGAGCTTTATTTATACCTTCAGTCCCTATTGAGGCATTTTTGTATTTTGTTTTGTTTTGTTTTGTTTTTAATTAGGTTGAAGGGTCCCATGAAATATGGAAGAGTAAGAAGTTGGAAAGGGGCTGGAGAGATGGCTCAGTGGTTAAGAGCACTGACTGCTCTTCCAGAGATCCTGAGTTCAAATCCCAGCAACCACATGGTGGCTTACAACCATCCGTAATGAGATCCGACACCCTCTTCTGGTGCACAGCTACAGTGTACTTAGATATAATAATAAATAAATCTTTAAAAAAAAAAAAAAAGAAGTTGGGAAGAAATAAACCACCAAAGCATCAGGTTTTGCTCTCTTTTTAATTTATGTATTAAGTTGTGTTCAGGGATTTAAGAGGCTAAACTACAATCTGCATACTAGGTGATTTGGGGTTTATAAATAGTTTCTTTCCTGAACTCTAGAGATTTAACTGTAGGGGAAAGCACCATTTCTAAGCTGCCCTTTTTCAAAAATTGATACATAAAAATTCTCTCTGAACAAAGATACTAGAACCTTTTAAAGTCTGGCTGCAGATTTCTGAGGTAAGTAAGAACCTCTTGCTATATATCTGGATAATTAAGTTGACAGGGTGAGGAAACTTTTATAGATAGGCTAGGGTTCTGCACCTGCTTCTAAAGCATCTTTGAAAAACAGTAAGTAAGAACTTCTTGCTATATATCTGGATAATTAAGTTGACAGGGTGAGGAAACTTTTATAGATAGGCTGGGGTTCTGCACTTGCTTCTAAAGCATCTTTGAAAAGCAGTTATCACTAATATCTATTTGCAGTTTACCTTCCTGTGCTCGTGATTTTTCAGGGTTGCCTGATTCTGAGTGATGAACTGAACCATGCGTCACTGGTTCTAGGAGCCAGACTGTCGGGAGCAACCATTCGAATCTTCAAACACAACAGTGAGTCAATCTGAGGCCTTGCCTTTGGCTTTACTGTTGGATATTCTTTTGGACAGTGTTAGTGATTACATAAGTTACATTAATAATTGAAAGTACAATGCAGCTGAAGTAAAAGATTTTAAATATTCTGGTTCAATCTTTTTTCTTCTTTTTTTAAAGATGTTTTCTTTAATGAAATAAAAGCAGATATGTGACATTTAAAAAGAAAAAACAAGGCTGGAGAGATGGCTCGGTGGTTAAGAGCACTGACCTCTTCCGGAGAAACCAGGCTCAAATCCAGCACCCATATGGCAGCTCACTACTGTTTTTAATTCCAAGATCTGACACCCTCACACTGATATACATGCATTTAAGACACAAATGCACATAAAATTTAAAATATATATACATAACATTTTTAAAAAGCAGAATGCGGTAGCGCGTACTTATAATTCTAATACTTGGAAGGCTGAACATGGAGGATTTTTAATTTTAGGTCAGCCTGAGCATGTACATATGTATTTGTTTATCTGTCTATCTATGAATGAATAGAATATATAGAGGGGGATTTCTTTTCCATCTTAATGTCCTTGTTTACAAATCTCTCTCAAATACAATTATTACTGAAGGTGTGTCTTATATGTGTGTGCCTATAATATATCTTGTCATAACACTAGGAGGAGTGAATATTAGTGAAGAGATTTTGATAGTTAAATAATTTTTAATTTTTAGTAAATTGAACTCAGAAATCCACCTGCCTCTGCCTCCCAAGTGCTGGGATTAAAGGCGTGCGCCACCACCACCCGGCTAAGCTGGTATTGTCAAGCTGATGTCTTTTTATTGATTTTAGAAGCTTTTTTGTATTGTCCTATTTCACTATTTTTATTTAAATTCCTAGCTATTTTGACTTATCAAAATGTCTGACCTTTAGATTGTATTCATTAAAGAAGGGGCCTATTCTCTCACATTTTCCTTTAGGAGTTTTGTGGCATAAACTTAAAATTTACATGGAATTTATGGGGTATATAATAAAAGGAAGATGTAAATTATTTTCCTAAGTAGGTAATCTTCCCAAGGATTCTTGCTATAGATTGCTCCATTTGCTAAAGTTTGTAGACTTTGTCATTGTTGTTGCTTGCTTGATTTTTGAAATGGGGCCTCATTATGTAGCCCTGGCTAGCCTGGAATTTATCATATAGCCTAGGCTGTCTCTGAATTCACAATGATCCTTTCAACCTTCTGTGTGCTAAGATTGTAGCCATACACAGCCACATTCAGCTTTCTTTTTCCTATTGTCTTCCTTTTGTCTAAAATGTTGAATCACTATTTACTTTCTATACATAAACATAGAAGACAACAGTGCAGATTCTATGAGTGCAGATTTGCTTGTCTCCTGCTCTCCACCCTGAGCAGAGGCTCTGGGTCAGGCAGGTTACTGCTGTGGTGAGTGCTGCCCCCTCTTGCCAGGCTGATTGCAGTCCTGCAAATACTGATAGGTGTAGTATAGTTGTGACCTTTAAGTTCACCGTTTTGTATGTTTTTATTACGTTCTGCTTTCTTACCAAAATCTGATTAGAGTAAGGACAAAGTTGGGCAATTTTGACCCACCCCCTTCAATGATAAGCAGTAAAGAATCAAAGCCTGTTGTGTGGTGTCTCCCACTAGCATGACCTTTACCTCAGACTTAGTGCTCCTTAGATTTTAGGGAGAATTTCTTTTAATGTCATTCAGAACAAATATTTTAGGTATAAAGTCTATAGAGATGGTAACAGTGGAGTTCAAAGAATTTAAGAGGAAAAGTTCGGTTCTTATTAATGATAGCACCAGCCGTGCTGTCTTTCAACTGTGCAGCTGATGGAGTGCATGTGGGACAAGCTCTGCTGATTGCCAAGCTGCCCTAAGCTTAGACTAGTGCCTGCTCCACACTGGTGTGTTTTTAACCCGTGCAAAGAGATGGCTGTTTAGTAAGCAGCTATTGAATGCATCCTGGGTAAAAGGAAATAGGTCATGTACTTTGAGAGTGTTTTCCCTGCATATACATGCTTGGTGCTCACAGAGGTGAGACCTCTTGGATCTGGACTTAGTGGATGTTTGTGAATCGCTGTGTGTGTGCTCCAGAAATCAAACCTTGGTCCTCAGCAAGAAACAAATGCTCTAACATCCTTAGCAATCTCTGCAGGTCAATGCATATTTGCTTTTTAAGAGGCACATGTATTTGGGGTGATTTACTCACTCTTGCTTGGTCTTTATACAGTTAGTGGTGTGCGCCACCACCACCCGGCTATACAGTTAGTTCTATATAAACCATTCTTAATTTCTGGAAGAACTGCTTGGGTTAGAAACAGTAGTCATTTCTGTCTAAGCAACTAAATCAATCAATTTCTAGTCATTTAATCTCATTGATGACTTTGAACACTTGTCCATTTAGATGTCAACCAAGGTAGCAATAATTTACTTACCTTTTCTGCTCAGCTTTAATTATGTTAATGCCCTCTGCTGTCTGAAACATTTCTGAATAATAAATGTTTATTCACATTTTTCTAATACTGTTAGGAAAAAGATACTTTGGGACTGAATTCTTTCTTTGTGTCATAGATATGCAAAGCTTGGAAAAGCTTTTAAAAGATGCCATTGTTTATGGTCAGCCTCGGACAAGAAGGCCCTGGAAGAAAATCCTAATCCTTGTGGAAGGCATATATAGGTAACCTTGCTTTACTATCCTTTTTTTTTTTTTTCTTGAGATTTATTTATTTATTTTATGTATATGAGTACACTGTAGCTGTACAGATGGTTGTGAGCCATCATGTGGTTGTTGGGAATTGAACTCAGGACCTTTGGAAGAGCTCTTAACCACTGAGCCATTTGTCCAGCCTGCTCTACTAATCTTCTCTCCCCCCCCACCCCCAGACAAAGTTTCTCTGAGTAGCCCTGGCTGTCCTGGCACTCACTCTGTAGACAGGACTGGCCTTGAACTCAGAAATCCGCCTGCCTCTGCCTCCCAAGTGCTGGGATTAAAGGCGTGCGCCACCACTGCCTGGCCCGCTCTACTACTCTTAACCATATCTAGGCCTGTAAAGTCAGTAAGCTTTCAGCTGATGGGCTGGCTGGACTAGCCCCTTCTGGAAACTAAGGAAACAATGGCTGTGACTTGTTATAAATACCTGGAGACAGAGGACGCTCGCTCTGAATGTGAAGGACTTTATGTGAGGTTATTTTTCTACTACTTAGAAAACCTTGCACAGTGGTTGTACTCTTGTCTAACATATGAGGCCCTGGATTCAACCTCTAGTCTCGCACAAAACAAACTAACATCAAAATAAATAAAATAGGGCTAGAGGGTGTAGGTAGGTGTAAAGTGTTTTCCTGGCATATTCAAGGCCCCAGCTTTAATCCTTAACCTCACAAAAACAATCTGCTATAATGTTAAATTTTTCTGTTGTAAACTACATAACTTAGTTTAAAACCAGAAGTGGAGTTTTCAGGTTTATTTTAAAAAGCAGTAATCTCAAAACATTAACAATTAAGGTGAATAGTTGCTAATTTTAAGAGTTAAAAGGTCTCTGTTTTGTTTTGTTTTTAACCCTGTTTTGCCAGCATGGAAGGGTCTATTGTTCGCCTTCCTGAAGTGATTGCTCTCAAGAAGAAATACAAGGCTTACTTGTATCTGGATGAGGCTCACAGCATTGGGGCTCTTGGCCCTTCAGGGCGAGGTGTGGTAGACTACTTTGGCTTGGATCCTGAGGATGTAGATGTTATGATGGGAACATTCACAAAGAGCTTCGGTGCTTCAGGAGGATACATTGGAGGCAAGAAGGTAATATAGGCCTTTAGACTCACTCACCAGTTAGAGGTTTGGGGACTGTCTAGTAGGTGGGGTCCTGAACCTGGGATATTGGGGCCTTGGCTGTGCTTGTGTTCTAGTGCTGGTGGACACCCTACCTCAGATGCCTGGAGAGTGACTCAGTCTCTCACTAGCTAAAGGCTGCTTCTGTTCATTGTTTGTTGTTTGCTCATTTGAGCTTCTTTCTAAGCTACATTCTGGCCTGAGATATAGAATACTCTTTTGTAAAAGAGCACACAGAGGTGCTTCTTGTTTGCTAGAGTTTTCTGTTGGGTTTGAGTTATGCTCACACTTTAAAAGGGTTCTCACAAACCAATGGGAATGAAGATAGGAATGCACAAACAAGAAGAGAAGGTTTTATTAGCTCTAAGACTCTGCAAAGCTTCTCTCTTTCAATACTATATATGACCTCTAAGGCAGTTAAGAAACCATGCAAGATCATGTACATTCTCTTTTGAATGTCTTTGCTTCGTAAGACCTTGGGGAAAGCATTTTTAACTTTTTAGAGTTTTTATTAGTAAAGTAAATATGGCTCGTTTGTGATATGGTAATAGTTTAAAATGATGTGTGCCTATGTTACAACACAGATGTATTTTGCACATAAGTGAAGTGAATCACAGAAGGTCATGTCATATGATGGATTTCTTTTTCATATGTTTTATCTAGAACAGAATGTATATTTACTAGTTCACAGATGTTAAGGAGATGGGGAAATAGAAAGTAACTGCTAATGGGTAAGGTAACTGCAGTGTTTCCTTGTAGGGTGAAGAATGTTTTAAAATTAGGTAGTAGTAAGGGTCACATACTCTGACTAAGCCAAAATCCATTGAATTGTACACTTTACAAAGGTGACTGTGATGGAATATGGCTTATATTTCTATAAAGCTATTACTAAAAAAAAAAAAAAAAAAGACTTAAGCCAGGCCTGTAGCTCAGTAGACCCAGCATGTGTGCTGCCCTCAATTTGACTCTCAGGACCACAGAAAAGTAAAGAAGGAAGACTTGATATAACATCATTAAAATATACATATGTCAAGCACCACACATAGTAGGTAGTCATAAATGCTCTGAATTTCCTCTTAAAACTAAATAATTGGAGCCTTAAAGAATAATCATTCTAGCCATGCAGTGGTAGTACACGCCTTTAATCCCAGCACTTGGGAGGCAGAGGCAGGTGGGTTTCTGAGTTCGAGGCCAGCCTGGTCTACAGAGTGAGTTCCAGCCAGGGCTACACAGAGAAACCCTGTCTTGAAAAAAAAAAAAAAAAAAGAAAAAAAAGAATAATCATTGTGTGTACAATGTGATGGTAGCCTATGCCTGGCAAGAGACCACTCTATCTGCCTTTACTACCAGCAGGTACATGTGCAGCATTAACTCACAACAGTGACAAAAGCTACAATATTTTTTTTTGAGCTAAATAAGACTATAGTTAATCTGAAATTTTGTAACAGAACTAGAATAACCCACAGAAATAGCAGTAGGGTAGGAGGTTTAATATAACTGATTTTCCTGTGGTTATTGGTTCTTTATGGGATCATGCTGAGGAAAGCTAAACATTTTCCCCTCAAGGGGATCAAAAAGCAGCTAGAGGTTTGCTTCTCTGACAGCAGTACAGCACAGAACAAGGATCTAAGGATCTTTACGACCCCAAGTTATAAATGGAATACTTCAGGAGGATATGTAGTGCTAATAATGACAAAAACCAACAAGCAGAAAGCAAGAAGACTATACTCATTGAAAATAGCATATTTACCTGCAAGAGACGCTTTGTTTTGAAGACATGTAGCTATCAGCTAGTTTCTCCTCTTGAAGCTCTCTGATGATTACAGTGGTCTCATTCAATTCAAACTTCCTTTTAGTTTTATAAGAATTTCATGAAGTCTTGTCAGGGGTATGTACATCTAGAATTTTTAAGGAGAAAAGGGAATTTTGTGGTGCAGTTTTTTCTTTTTTAAATTTTCATTTATGTATATATTTTTATCATGGTCTTAGCTTATTATATATGTACACATATATGTATGTATGTGTGTATGTATGTATGTATATATATATATATTTGGTCCATTTCTATTTCCACTGATTCCCTTGTGCAGTTTTCTTTAATCAGCTCTGAGGCATATAAATTCTGGCCACAGTTACTTGTGTACTTTGCATTGTCAGAGTTTGGCAATCAGGCAGTCAGATCAAACCCTGAGAATCAAACCCTGATGTGTGAGCTAGATGTAGCAGTTATGGACCAGTTCTACATGAAAGATGGTACTACTGCCAAGGAGGCCACACATGAGAGAGGAATCTGTGACTTGATACCAGGTTTTGTCCTTCCTTGTGCCAAGCTGTTATTTGGTTGCTAAAATGTACTTATTAAACTAGTCGGATCATCCCAGAAGCAGATTTTTCTCATTCGCTTTGAAACAGACTTCAGACAGTCCTTCTGTGAAGACCTGATCAGGAAGGTGCACAAGTCTGTAAGTCAGGAAAATGTGTGGTCACCTTGTTTGTTTGTCAGAATGCGTGCTGTGTAGCACTTGAACTCTTGATCCTCCTGCCTCCCCCTCCCACCTGGCCTGTCAGAGTTCTAAATATCACACAATGCTTTCTTTGCCTCAGAAAGTTAAGGGCCAAAATGCTACATTTGATAATTATAATTTCAGTTTTACTGACCTTGAACCAAAGAAAAGTTTCTAAAAAATGAAGAAACAGCACAAAATGAAAAGATCCCTGGAGAACGTGGTGGCTGTTTTCTAGATGTTGACAGTGAGGACTGTTGCAGCGAGGAGTATTACTCTAGAGACAGTGCTGGCACACATGTCATTGTATGAAAGCATCAGATATCTTTCACCGATGCTCTCTTCTGGGTTTAGGTCTGTGCAACTCTTGTTGTGAATTGTGTGTAGAAATGCCATTTACTACACAAAATGTTACATAACACTGTGAGCACTGCGTTTGGTTTGTGCATGGTGTGTTTCTGCAGGCATCATTCATACTCTTCACAAAAAGCACTTCACTCTCATTAGGCAAGGGTCTGCCTGTGATCATTGTGTCATTCTGGATGCACACAGTCATAACTTGTCTTGTTGTAGTAAATTCTGCTAGAGTGGTACATTGTTACCTCAATGTTGTGTGACTTTTCCTGGGAAGACATGGTCAGATATCTATTCATTCCAGATAGACTTCTTTAAAGCCTTTTTCAGTTGCTTCTAATCAGGTTTGGTGGATTTCATTATGGATTTTTTACCTCTTTTGTTAATGAGACAAAGCTTACTTT
>JADRCD010231347.1:0-12994 GCA_019843815.1 Montemys delectorum
ATATACATGGCTTAAGATCAGTGTATTATGGGCACACAAATGGGACCCAGTTGGTTATTAAAAACTAAAAATATATTTAAAAGAGCATAAAATTATAAGAAATATACATGAAAATTAGAATATTGCTAGTTGATGGGTATATTATTATTAATGTATAATTATATTACATAATTATATAAAATATAATTAATGTAAGTTGCATTATTATTAATATACTTTGTATACATGAATGTTTTTTAGATTGAATAAAATAGAGAATATAAAAGTAACTATCAGAAAAAAATAACAGTACATTTGAGTTTGCTGATTGCTTATATTGCAATTGGAATTGTGGAACAGAAAATATGTGGTCATGGCAAAAAATTTCCAAATGACACTGAAATAAATATAATAAAATTCTATGCCTGCTAGATACAGTCTAATTGCATGTACTCATTTGGTTAAGATTTCTATGAACTAAACTTAAACTTTGTTTTGTCTGAAGTCTGAATTTGCATACAGACTGAATTGTGTTTAGAGGATTCTTCATTTTAGCTATACAGGAATGGATATAAAAGACGCACTGTATAAAACCTGAAATAGAAATGTATTGGACCAGATTTCTATCAAATGAAAGTCTTTAAATCTTTAACCTGTGATGAAGCATATTTGAATGTGGTGGTAATCTTTTTTGTCACTATAAGTTAGACTTCCTTTTGCCTGAAGTGCTTCAGATACCCATCTGTAAGGCACTACTAATGTCCCTCAGGAGGGTCATAGTCTCTAGACCTATAACTAGCATTAAGTCCCAGTTGGCCTCAAAAAATTGATTGCAAAGTGAGTATGTGGTACTGTAAGACACACCACAAATTATATCATTTCATATATATATATATATATTTGGGAACAATATATGGTTCTGTATCTTCATTCTGTTGAGCTTAGTTGAAAGACTATAATGCTTAGTAGAACTGAATTCACTGATGTGAAGTTCTCAGTTGAATCCTTCAGCTTAAATAGTAATTAAAGACTCTAAAGATTGCTGATGAGTGATATACAGGCACAGATTAAGCTACATACAGGTAACTGAAAATGCCTTAACATCTGAGTATATGTAGAGGCAGGTTTGAATGACAGACTGGGCCAGGACTGTAAAATACTTTCTTCTGTACTTTTCATATTTCCCTTGAATAGTACATAGTGTAAGCATTCATGGAAATCATGATAAATTCATTAAGGGAAATTTGCAGATCTATATCATAGCTCTTACTTCATGAGGATAAGTCCTGTAGCTACTCTCTGTAGCCTAGAAATAAAATGGTAACTGCTGCTATTACACTGTGGTCATGTAGTGCAACAAGAAGATATTCCAAGGTTGCTGTAGCTAAGAACAGGCTTCAGTTTATCAGACACATGAAGTCTATTATATTTATGAAGAACAAATTTGGACAAATCTGCTTATTTTAACCTTTAGAGATTGAACAGCAGGCAATATGCAACCTATTTAACATATTCCTGATTTATATAAATTGAAAATCTTTATGTTTTATGAGCAGAAGTAATATATGAATCATAAAACAGGATAGAGTTTTGTTTTCTCTAACAGTTCCCTGATTGTGTCAATTCATATACCAACACTCTTAGTAAATTAAAGCAAATTTCAGCAATCAGAAGAAGGTATGTACAATGCAAGAACAATATTGAGAGCATTCTTTTTAATATTTCCTCAAAACTCTTGGCATCTGCATTGGCATATTTTAGTAGAGAAATGGCCAGATTTGGAACTCTCACAAAACACAAGTTTTGAAATAACACCGATTCTTAAAATTGGAAAATTTCTGCTATCATTAAGAAGACACAGGAGTAGTTTATTGCTAAAGTAAATAAACATTTGGATTTGATTCAGAAGAACTGAGTGATTAGTACTGAAATACTGGCTACTACTGCAGCCTTGACTTGACCATCTTACAGAAAGTTTTCTATCAGTTGCTGGTATTTAAAACAGGCCATTTCTGTTCACAGGTGACAATTTACACTGCATAAAAGTAAACATGTAGAAACTTAGATTATTACTGAAACAGTGCTCTGAAAGATAATGATGATGGCAGATTCATACACACAGGACAGCGTGCACACCATACTTTGTTGTTCATCTTGTCTAAAGCACAGAATAGATTTATGGATCTATTGATAGATTTATAAGAAATAGTTGCTCTCATGGGTAAATATAGGAATATCTAAGTCATAACTCTTATTTCTTGAAGATCAGTATTGTAGCTATTCTCTGTATCCTAGAAATGAAAGTAAAGCTGTTCACATCATGCTGAGGTCATGTAAAACAGCAGTGAAAAAGAGATTCCAAGGTTGCTGTAGTCAAGTGCAAACTTCAACTTACCAGACTCAAGAAGTCTATTATCTTACTAAGGAATAGAACTAAAGGAATATCTGAAACTGTATGGAAGATAATTGAGTATTGTTTATAGTGATGAATAAGAAATGCACAAATATGTAGAATTTAAACACAGGTAACATAATATGAAGAATTCTGTGGTCATTAGAATGTTCATCAAACAACATTCTCTTCGTCTCAGTTCAGAGATTTTTAACAGGTAAACGACATAGAAGACATAATCTATGAATAATAATAGGGCAAGTGTTTGATTCCTTTAAAATATTCAATTGAGAATATTGGTGAATTTTTTTGGCAAAAAAAAAAATAGAGTTAGTAAAATAGTATATTGTAGAGTTAGCTAAGCTGACCTTCATCCCTCCATGTTTTCAATTTCATTCTCTATCAGTATTTTTGTAAGAGATGATTACATGCTATTTGGAAGGTAAAACTTATCATCTCCATCTTTATACTATGAAATACTTATTTGGTTGTGGTACCACAAACGTTTTTGAATGTTTCAACAATCTACAAGTTCATTTTAACTTGAGGCAATATCTACATCCTTAAATGCTACCAAATATTCTTCATGTTCTCAATCAAATGTATAAATATCTGTGTAGACAATGACTGCATATTTATTCACAAGTCTCCCATATTCACACATTTATATAATTTATAAATGAGTCCTGACAGTGCAGCTTTTAGACTTCAGTTTTTCTTACTTCTTTTCATATAAATTCTTTCACATTTACTCCTGTCTTAATAACTGACAATAACTTTAGGTTTCTCCAATGAGTACCTGAAACATTGGCCTGTGCTTCACTATTTCCCACAGATATATTATAGGTAAGCCTAATACTCTCTTATTTTGATCTGTCTTCTACTTTCTGCTTTCCTTGGAACAATGGGTCATACAAATATTTCATGTCAATTCTCTAGGTGCTTTATCTCTGAGTGTAAAGAAATTTATGTTCAAGACACATTGTCACTTTCAGCAGAATTGATGGGAGTGAATTCTTATAGGATTGTAACAAATATGATAGAACAGGTGTTGGAGAGATTACTCACAGTTAAGAAGTTCAGTTCCTCAGGAGACCAGAGTTCACTACTATGAACCAACTTAAGTTTCTTGCAAATATCTGCCAGCTACAAAAATATCTAATGCCTTCTTGTGGACTCTTTGGACAGCTTCACTCAAATGCTAACAAAACAATATGTGTGTGTGTGTGTGTGTGTGTGTGTGTGTGTGTGTGTGTGTTGTGTGTGTGAGAGAGAAGTAAGTATACAACACACATACACACAGACAGAGGGGAGAGAGAGAAGGTAAAAATAAAACAGATTTTTACCAAATGATGTACATAGAGAGACAAATATCACTGTTTTTCACTCTTGTGTAGATAGTAAAATTTACAGATACTAAATTTTTAATTTAAAGTAGACATGCATTGACAATGATCAGGACATAGGAAGCACTGAAGGAAATGAAGAGAGGTTGAGTAAAGGTACAAATACAATGTATTATATTCATATATAATTAGAAGGAAAAATGTAAAAATTCAAAGCATAAAGAAACTATAAAGTTGTAGGGAAGGCTATAGGCATGGTAACAGCTACATTTGTGCAATTATGGTATGTCAGTGAAAATTGTAAACAGCAAACATTCAAAAATGGATGTTGGTATGTTTCCAAGAGTGGTATAGCTGGGGCTTCAGGTAGATCATTTTCCAATTTTCTGTGGACCCTCCAGATTGATTTCAAGAGTGTGTGTACCAGTTTGCAATCCTTGTCACCTGATGTTTTGATATTAACCAGTCTGATTTTATTGTTGTTATTTTCTTTTATTTTCTTGTTTTTGTTTTGTTTTGTTTTATATTTTGTTTTTTTAATTTTTGTTTTTTAAATTTTTTATTATTTTTTTAACCTTCTTGAGTTCATTATGTATTTTGAATATTAACTCTCTATTTGATATAGAGTTAGTGAAGATATTTTTCCCAATCTGTAGGTTTACAATTTGTATTATTGACTATGTCTTTTGCCTTATAGAAGCTTTCCAGTTTCATGAGGTCCCATTTATCAACTCTTGATCTTAGATCATGAGCCACCAGAGTCCTGTTTAGGAAATTTCCTGCTGTGCCAATAAGTTCAAGGCTCTTTCTCACTTACTCTTCTATTAGATTCAGTATATCTGGTTTTATGTTGAGGTCCTTGATCCACTTAGACTTGAGCTTTGTAAAAAGTGACAAATATGGGTCTACTTTCATTTTTCTACATACAGACAGCCAGTTAGACCAACATCATTTATTTAAGATGTTTTCTTTCTATGTTCCATTTGTATATTTTTGGTTTCTTTGTCAAAGATCGTGTTCATAAGTGTGTGGTTTTATTTCTGGGTCTTAAATTCTATTACATTGTTCAATGTGTCTGTCTCTGCACCAATACCATGGGACACCTGATATTCTATGTTCATAGAGGCCATATTTGTGATAGCCAGAAGCTAGAAACAATCTAGATGTCCTACTTCAGCAACATGGATACAGAAAATGTAGTTCACTTACACAGTGGAATACTACTCAGCTATTAAGAACAAAGACATCCTGCATTTTGCAGGCAAATGGATGGAACTAGAAAATATCATCCTGAGTGAGGTAACTCTGACCCAAAAGGCACAAGCATGGTATGTATTCACTAACAAGTGGATATTAGCCCACTTCACCCCCCCAAAATTATACAGAATATCCAAGATACAATTCACAGAACTCAAAAAGTTCAACAATCTGAAGTGCCCAAGTGAGGACGCCTCAGTCCCACTTGAGAGAGAGAGAAGAAAGCAATCTCAAGTGGGGAGGGAGGGACGGAACTGGAAGGAAAAATGGATAGGGAGAGGAGTGGTGGGAAGAGGGGAACATGATCTAGTATTGGGTGAGGGAAAAGGACTGAAGCCCTGAGGGCCAGCAGAAAGAATGCAAGCAAGCAACCTCAGGAAATAGGAGGTTGGAGGGACCCTCCAGAATGTACCAGAGATCTGGGAGGTGAGAGACTCTCAGAACTCAAAGGGAGGGACCTTAGATGAAATGCCTGACAGTAAGAAGAGGGAACTTAAAGAGCCTACCTCCAGCAGAAAGACAGGACATCAACTGAGGGAGGGGTTGTCTTCCCACAGTCATAACTCTCACCCATGACTGTTCCTGTCCAAAAGAACTGCAGGGATGGAAATGGAGAGGAGCCTGAAGAAAAGAAGGTCCAGTGACAGGCCCAAAGTTGAATCCAGCTTGAGGGGAAGTCCCAAGGCCTAACACTATTACTGAGGCTATGGAGTGTTCACAAAAAGGGAACTAGCATGACTGTCCTCTGAAAGACCCAACAAGCAGCTGAAAGAGTCAGATGTAGATATTTGCACCCAACCAATGGACAGAAGCTGCTGACCCCTGTGGTTGAATTAGTGAAGAGCTGGAAGAAGCTGAGGAGGAGGGCAACCCTGTAAGAGAACCAGCAGTCTCAATTAATCTGGACCCCCAGGGATCACTCACTCAAACACTGGACTAACATCCAGGCAGCATACACCAGCAGATATGAGGCCTCAAACACACATACAGTAGAAGACTTCTGGGTCTGTGCTCATTCAGAGATGATTCACCTAACCCTCAAGAGACTGGAGTCCCCAGGGAGTTTAAAGGTCAAATGGGGTGAGGGGTGGGGATATCCACATAGAGACAGGAGGGTGGAGAGTAGGTATGGAATATGGAACTGTCTGAGGGTGGATAGAGGGGAATAAAATAATGAATGCAAAAAAATAAATTAATTAAAATAAAAATGGATATTGGTAACCACAGTTTTGCATTATAAATCTTGTTGCTTTATATTAAATAGTAAGTTGAAAGAATAGAATAAGATTAGACTTAGTTTCACCTGTATAGAAAAGAAAAACAATGAAACAGAAAATTAGCATGAAAACTAAAAGCACAACACTGGATCCTGTTAAACATTTTTTGCAGCTAGCTTATAATCTGTATACTAGACTTTCTATTTTACTCATTTTCTGTTTTCTTAAGCAATCTACTATCCATCAGTTTTGGAGTATAGAAAAGAAGAATTTAATTATAGTTCTCAAAAACCTTTTATCCAACAACAACCATGTGCCTGTTCTATTCTTCAATGTGGTCGTTATTAAACAGAGTGAAGGGCCTGGCAGGACTCGCTTACAGAATCTCATCAAAACCGAATGCACACATAGGATGTATTTACAGTGAGACAGAAGCAGTGTAGATACATATCTCCCTGATTTGGTTGTAGCTGTGCCTCTAAATGCTTAGAGACACTGAAATTACTTTTACCCTTTCCAGCTGATATTGACATGTCAGCTCTCATTTCAGAAGTAAGTGAGACACTGTGCGCTTCATCTCATTGTAATTGTTTAGTCCTCTCTTTATCTCTCCTCTTCCTTTATTCCTTTGCAGGTCTTTTATTATAGGCTTCTAATAATGCTTCAGGAGCCTTTCTCATCTGTTTTGCAGTTCTCTTTAAATTACATTAGAAATTCTACAAACTACATTTTTTTTTTACACAAAATGCATGCTGTGATTTGAACTTAGCATCTTCATGAGTCAACTTAAGATACTGAAGCAAACAGCAGACAAAAACAGTACAAAAGTTTGCTGATGTTTCCGTAGTTTCTACACAAATTTCTTTCACCAGACTAAGACTAAGGTGCATCAGCAAATCTTACAGATTACATTTCTAGTAAACTATTTCAAGTGTCTTATTATTCTAATGTTCAAAAGCTTTCTTGTAATTGTAAACTTGTTGAATTGTCACTTCAGATATACTCCTCATGAATTATGTTGACATTTCAACAGTAGTGTTAACAATATCACTTATCTTTTAAACTAAAAATATGATTTCTGTTTTATGTTAAGTCCCTTTGCTTCCACAATAAAAATTGATGTCATGAAACACATGATCTTAATCTAACACAGATGGCAAAGCATGATTGGATGATAAGCCCATGCAACCTAAAAGTAATATATATTTATTATTCTGAGATATTTAACTTTAAAACTTTAAAGTGTTTTTTATTTCACTTCCATGATATTAAAAATATTTCTAACATGTACAGTTACAACAGACTCCACGGATCAAGTTGTTGTTGCAGTGTGTATAGTTGATTGAATAAAAAATTGTCAAATTGGGATTACAAATAAAGGGTTTTTAGAAAAAATGAAGTCTCAATGACTAGCTATATTCATCACAGTTTGGAAAGATCAGAAAATTGAGGGTCATTGATATAAAACAAAACACAATCATATAATAAAGACTGGAGATTAAGGATCTGATGGAGGATTTCTTTCTCTCTCGTGACTTTCTAAGGCAGAAGCAGCCAGGAGGCACAGACCTCAGAAGTGGCAGGGCAGCTGGGAGAAGATCCTTTCTACCTCCATCTATACCTAGGAGGTACAGCAGACCCACAGCCCTCTCTGCTCCTTCCCCCTCAAGCGGAGAGCTTGTTTCCAGGAAGTGCTCTGACCCAGGGACTCAGGAGGGACTGCAGATACACAGCCCTTTCTGCATCTTTCCCAAAAGCAGAGAGCCTGTCTCCAGGGTGTGCTTTGACACTAGGACTCAGGAGGAACAGCTGATCCACAGCCCTCTGCCCACTGGTCTTACCAGAGGAGAGCTGATCTCCCAGAAGTGCTGACACAGGCTTACAACCCATAGGAGGAATAAGCTCCAGCCAGAGACAACAAGAACGTCTAACACCAGAGATCAACAGATAGCAAAAGGCAAATGCAAGAGTCTTACCAACAGAAACCAAGACTACTTAGCTTTATTAGAACCTAGTACTACCACCACAGCAAGTCTGGAGAGAAATCCAGGACACAATGAGAAGACCAAACCTAAGGATAATATGTATAGAAGAGAGTGAAGTCTTCCAACTTAAAGGACCAGTAAATATCTTCAACAAAATGGTACAAGAAAACCTCCCTAACCTAAAGAAAGAGATGCCCATGAACATACAAGAAGCCTATAGAACTCCAAATAGTTTAGACCAGAAAAGAAATTCCTCCCATCACATAACAATCAAAACACCTAATGCACAAAACAAAGAAAGAATACTTAAAGCAATAGGGAAAAAGCTCAAGTATCATATAAAGGCAGACCTATCAGAATTACACCAGACTTCTCACTACAGGCTATGAAAGCCAGAAGATCCCGGGTTGAATAACTCCCTTAAAGAAATACAGAACACAGGTAAATAGGTATAAACCCTTAAAGAGGAAACACACACACACACACACACACACACACACACACACACACACAAATCCTTGAATAATTACAGGAGAAAATGAGTAAACAAGTAGAAGCCTAAGAGAACATAACAATCAAATATCAGTTGCATCTGTAAATCTGGATTGAATAAATAACCCACACATAAGACTAATAGGGAACTCAAACAACACAGTAATTCTAAGGCCTATTTCTTTAAAATTACAAAGAGAGAGCTGGAGAAATTGCTAAATTGCTAAAATGTTGTCCATATGCTCCTAAGGAAGTAAGTTCAATTTTTGAAATTGACACTTAAAATCTGATGTGGTGGCATGCCCTTTTAATCTCAGTACTGGAGAAGAAGAGACAAGAAGATCTCTTGACCTTACTGACAAATGTAGACTATTGACTTTTCACAGGAAATGTGTTCTTAGTGCACATACACATGCATTTTCATAAAAGAACACACACATATACAAAAGCTGAGTGAATATTTATCAAATATACTACTAATTATATAATTGTATGAATTTATAATCTATATCAATGATATAGACACATATGATTATAATGGTGAGTTGTACCAAGGTGGGGCCTGAGCTGAGGCCTGGAACTCTCTCCTTGCTGCTGGAGCCTGCAGGCGGGGCACTTGTTAGTTAGAAAGGAGGCAATGTATAAAGGAGATATTTTATTGTAGGAAAGAGAAGACAGGCTGGTTAAGTAGAGAGAAGGAAAGAGGAGGAAGGAGAAGAGAAGAGAAGGAGAGAGAAAGGAGTGGAAGAAAGCAAGAAGGCAAAAGAAGAGAACAAAGAAGAGAGGAGGACAAGGGCAAGAAAGCAAGAACAAGAGAGGAAGAGAAGAAGCAAGAGAGGGAAGAGACAAAGAGCAAGAGAGCTAGGAGGGAGAAAACCACCCCTTATATCTTATGGGGCATGGCATGTCTGGCTGTGGTCAGATGCTGGGGATAGGATCCAGCTAGAATGCTGGAATCGTGGGGCAATTTCTGCCTGATAGAGCACACATATCCTGAGGAGGCAGCTGTGAAGGGATGTGACTGAAGCAGAAGCCAAAGACTCAGGAGTTATAGCTGAGCTCCTTCTGCCTCTTGCAAGTAGAAAACTGCCCACTGAGGATCCAGGACTTAAGGCCATTACTCTACTGAGCCTAAGTTATCTGAACAGACTGTTGCTCTACATTGCTGTACAATGGTGTCCTTTCCTGTAAGATATGTTAGGAAGTGGTGACACAAACTTTATCCCAGCACTTTTGCCAATCAGTGACTATTTGACCAAAGGTCCATGCCAAAAGATTGGGTTCATAAGACACTACTTTGGTGACGAAAAACCTAAGACTAGATAACTCAGGGATCTAATACTACTGTTCTACTAAATGAAAGCAATAGTAAAATCCTTCCTAATGACATTTGCCTGTATATGTAGATATATCAGATCAGTGCCTTGACTTTGGTCTTCTTTATTCTTGAGCTTCTTATGATCTGTGAATTGTATAATGTGTATGCTGAGATTTTGGGCAAATATCCAGTTATCAATGAGTGCATACAATGTGTATGCTTTTGTGATTGGGTTACCTTACTCAGGATGATATTTTCTAGTCCCATTCATTTGCATAAGAAAACATGAAGCCATTGTTTTTAATCGCTGAGTAGTACTCCTTTGTGTAAATGAACCATATTTTCGATATCCTTTCTCTGTTGGAAGACATCTGGGTTCTTTCTAGCTTCTGGGTATTATAAATTTGTCTTCTATGAACACAGTGGAGCATTTGTTCTGGCTATATGTTGGAGCATCTTTTGAGTATATGCCCAAGAATGGTATTGCTGGGTGTTTAGGTAGTACTATGTCCAATATTCAGAGGAATACCACACTGATTTCCAGAATGGTTGTACCAGCTTGCAATCCCACCAACAATGGAGGAGTATTCCTCTATCTCCACATCCTCGTCAGCATCTGCTGTCAACTGAGTTTTTTATCTTAGCCATTCTAACTGGTATGAAGTGGAATCCCAGAGTGGTTTTGAGTTGGATTTTCCTGGTGACTAAGGATGTTGAACATTTCCTTAGGTGCTTCTAGACCAGTCTAATATCCTACATTGAGAAATCTTTGTTTAGCTCTGTACCTCATTTTTAATAGGGTTATTTGGTTCTCTGGAGTCTAAATTTTTGAGTTCTTTGTATATATTGGATATTAACTATTAACTCTATATTTGATGTAGGATTGGTAAAGATCTTTTCCCAAGCAGTTGGTTGCTATTTTGTCCTATTGACAATGTCTTTTGCCTTACAGAAGCTTTGCAATTTTATGAAGGTCCCATTCGTCAATTCTTGATCTTAGAACATAAGCCATTGGTGTTCTGTTCAGGAAAATTTCCCCTGTGCCCATGTGTTCAATGTTTTTTTTTTTTTTCCACCTTCTTTTCTGTTAGTTCAGGATATCTGGTTTTAAGTGGGGGCCTTTGATCCACTTGTACTTGAGCTTTCTATAAGGAGATAATAATGGATCAATTTGCATCTTTCACATGCCTACTTTCAGTTGAACCAACACCAATTGTTGAAAATGCTATCTTTTTTCCACTGGATAGATTTAGCTACTTTGTCAAAGATCAAGTGACCATAGGAGTAAGGATTCATTTCTGGATCTTCAATTCTATTCCATTGATCTTCCTGCTTGTCTCTTTACCAAGATCATATGTTTTTTGTTTTTTTTTTTTATCACTATCACTCTGTGTATTGGATGATTTTGTATGTCAATTTGACACAGGCTGGCATTATCACAAAGAAGGGAGATTCAGTTGGGGAAATGCTTCCATGAGATCCAGCTGTGGCACATTTTCTCAATTAGTGATCAAGGGGGTAGGGCCCCTAGTGGGTGGTGCCATTCCTGGGCTGGAAATCTTGGGTTCTATAAGAGAGTAGGCTGAGCAAACCAGGGGAAGCAAGCCAGTAAGGAATATCCCTCCATGGCCTCTGCATCAGTTCCTGCCTCCTGACCTGCTTGAGTTCCAGTCCTGACTTCTTCTGATGATCAACAGCAATGTGGAGATAAGCTAAATAAACCCTTTCCTCCCCAACTTGCTTCTTGATCATGATGTTTGTGCAGGAATAGAAATCCTTACTAAGACACTCTATAATACAGCTGGAAGTCAAGTATGGTGATTTCATGAAGTTTTTTTTATTGTTTTTGTTGTTGTTGTTGTTGTTTTCCAAGACAAGGTTTCTCTGTGTAGCCTCGGCTGTCCTGGAACTCACTCTGTAGACCAGGCTAGCCTTGAACTCAGAAATCCACCTGCCTCTACCTCCCAAATGCTGTTGATAATAGTTTTTGCAATCCTGTTTTTTTTTTCTTTTTCTTTTTCTTTTTTTTTTTTTTTTTTTTTTTTTTTTTTGGTATTCCAATGAATTTGCATACTGCTCTTTCTAATTCTCTGAATAATTGAGTCGGAATTTTGATTTGGATTACATTGAATCTATAGATTGCTTTCAGCAAGATGGCCATTTTTACTATATTAATCCTGCCAATCCAAGAGCATAGGAGTTCTTTCCATCTTCTGAAAACTTCGATTTCTTTCTTCAGAGACTTGAAGTTCTTGTCATACAGATCTTTCACTTGCTTAGAGTCACATCAAGGTATTTTATATTATTTGGAACTATTGTGAAGGCTGTCATTTTCCTAATTTCATTCTCAGCCTGTTTATCCTTTGAGTGGAGGAAGGCTACTGATTAGTTTGAGTTAATTTGATATCCAGCTAATTTGCTGAAGTTGTTTATCAGGTTTAGGATTTCTCTGGTGGATTTTTTGGGGTCACTTATGTATACTATCATATCATCTGCAAATAGTGATAATTTGACGTCTTCCTTTCCAATTTGTATCCCTTTGACCTATGGCTTTTGTTGAGCATGTTAACTCTTGTTTCTATATCTGTTTCTTTTGCATTTTCTTGGGTTCATTTTGTTTTGTTGTTTGTTTTACCCTATTGCATTGTGTTAGTTTTTGTTTTATCTGATTATATATTATTTTATTTTACTGTTATCCTTTAGAAGTCTTTTTTCTACTGAGAGACTTAAAGATCATCGATCCAGATTGGAGATGTTGTGGGGAGTTTCCTGGAGGAGTAGATGGAAAGGACAGTGTTATTCAGATGTACTATGTAAAAATAAAATCTATCTTCTTTTTATTGTTTTTTTAAATTTATATATTTATTCACTTTATAACCAAATATCAGCATGTTCTCTCTTCCAAGTACTCCCTCATTCAAGTCCTCCCCACCTTCCACTTTCTTCTCTTTTGAGAAGGAGAATCCCATCTCTGGGTTTCACCTTCCCACAGCATGTTCTCTCAATGA
>JADRCD010231348.1:0-13342 GCA_019843815.1 Montemys delectorum
ATATGCCACCGTGTCTAGTGCAAACAAAACAAAACAAAACAAAACAACCAAACAGCAAAAACAAAGAAACAAACAAAAAACCTCACCAAAATCCAAAACAACAAGAAAACCCCACAATTTTTATCTTCACTGCTGTTTCTCTAGAATCCCCCAGTTCAGTTACCAGCACCATGTTCTAGACTCTATTGGTCTAGTCTAGGAAGCATTCATTTCTGTTTTAATACCATATTTAGCATGTATTTTTAATCAGAGATCATCAACGTTTCTAACATCTACATAGGCTTTAATCTCACTGCCTTAGTTTAAATCTTCTAGTATTTCAATAAACTAATCACTGCCTCCTGGATCTTAAATCTAACTCCCCACACCAGGATAATTTTTCTCAAATACAAATACAACTTCTACTTCAAGTCCAAATTTTTGGCATTGAATTTAAAGCCTCTATCACAAGTCTCGTCCTATATGATTTTCCAGCCACAACAGAACCATTTACTTTTCCCCAGTACACTAGATTTTTTTTCTAAAAGCTTTTTCCTTTGTCTCGGTTATGGTACTGGCCGGTTTTGTGTGTCTACTTGACACAAGCTAGAGTCACCAGAGAGGAAGAAGCCTCAGTTGAGGAAATGATTCTATGAAATCTGGCTGTTGGCACTCCCATAAGGTATTTTCTTAATTAGTAACTGATGAATGAGAGCCCATCGATTTTGGGTGGTTCCATTCCTGGGCTAGTCATGCTGGGTTCTACAAGAAAGCAGGCTGAGTAAGCCACAGAAAACAAGCCAGTAAGCAGCACCCTTCACGGCCTTCATCAGCTCCCATGTTTAGGATCCTGCCTCTCTCACCTCTGTTTTCAAAGACAACCCCAAAGTCATTTAAAAGGATGGGGATTAAAGTGTCTGGCCTTTAAGTCTGTATCTCTGCATTGAGGCATCTCTACCCTCGGCATACCTGTAGATACAGAGGAAGAGTCTTCTGAAGTGCACTCAGCATGGGCGTAGGCAGCTCCTTGTCTTGCTGTAACACTGTATGTGGCAGCAACAAAGAGTCTATTATCCGAAACAGCAATTTCTGTGCTTTCGAGGTGGCAAAGATTTGTGCCCATGATTTAACAAGAATTCCTGAGAAAGAAGAAGAGCAGCTTCAGTTACAATTATCTCCTAATCAGAATATCTTCTTACTTTATAAACAACTTATTTTATCATAGAAACAAGTCAAAATAGACAGAAGGGAAAAATAACAAGGAAGATAAACGAGATGAAATGGCAAAGACCAAGCCAGCGGGAAGACAGGGACGGGCACTGAAGGGAGACTGGTCCAATCTCAAACAAGAAAAAGGGGGTAGAATAAACAAAGGCACAGGGACAAAGAAATGACATATGACATAGAGAGAAAGAAAACTAAACCAAAGCCAAACCAATTTTCTCCAGTCCATCCTACCCTCAGAAAGAGAATTATGAAGGGGAGTTCAAGGCACTGTCGATGTAGCAGTTCCTCTTTTTCAGAAATTACTCAACTACTGTTAAAGTCCTCTAACTACTATCTAACTATTGTTAGATACTCTCTTTAACCTGGAATGTAGTTTTAATGCCTTCCACTAGCAGCCTTGTATAAGAAGGGCAGCAGGATCCTGAGTTAGGAACTGGAAGCTACCACGCCACAGAGTTTCAATGTTCTACCTGCCCTATGGCTATGATACCCCAACCCTCACACACTGACTCAGCCTCCGACTCCCCAGCCTTTACGCTTGCTCTTCCTCCATTCTGTCCTAAGTCTTTTATGTAAAGAAAACAGCAAGTTACTTGTTCTAATTTCTAATGAACAAATGATTAATTTACTAGCCATATAATGTAATATATGTAATATAACGCTAGTCATATAATTTACCCATTCCTACATTTAAGACATACACAGATAGAAAGAATCTAGAGCTACATGTTTGCAAAACCATCTCAATGCAAAATAACAAAAAAAGCTCTCATAACAACATCTTGCCCCAAAACCCACAAATCATCAATGCACACAAGATTCTGTAATTCTTGACACAGCTATCATGTACTCTGTAATGTAAAGACATACTTCTGTAATCATCCAGTTACCTTGGCAAAAACTAAATCTGGAAATGTCAGAAAACTTTCTTAGAGACTAATAAATCATAAGCTTGAGTTAAAATAGGAATGCAGATCTTACTGTTGAATTGATAATAAGTCTCTCTCCACTAACTTTTTTTCTAAAATTAAGTAATCTGAATTGTAATACTGCTTTTGGTGCTTTCTACATTATGCACATTTCCACAGCTTCAAATTCTCCTTTATCTTTCACAACAAAGATAAAAGGTTTCAGACAGCCCAGATAAGGTTTATTTATACATTCACAAGATTAAAGGGAATAGATACAGGGTTTTGGCCATAGAGGGGCAAAAAAAAAAAAAAACAAAAAAAAAAAACCAAAAAAAAAAAAAAAAACTAACAACAACAACAACCCAAAACTTACATTCTCTATAAAACTTCTAAGGAAATCTTTCTCATTTTCTTTTATTCAGTTTCTATATTTGGTTAGCAACATGGTTCTAGTCAACAAAGATATTCAAATTACTGACTTCCTAAAGAAACATGAACCCCATCATTATAGAACAAGTACAAAAAGATTTCTTTAGAAAAGAGAAAACTTAGTGTGTGAGGCATAAGGTTCAGAGCCTCATCTCATCGTTGGTTTATACTAATCCCCTGGGGACCTCCTTCATGCAGAGAACACCAGAAACACCAAAGGGAAGTGATGGCTTTCTAGGGGTGGGTCTAACTTCTAGCCAAGTGTAGGTAAACCACAGAAGGTTTGTTGTAGTGGTTTTGGGTATTCACAGTGTGATTACAATGGACTATTTGCAGCAGTTAGCTTGGACATACACTCTGTTATCATAATTAATATCAGTATCAACAAAAGCACAGCAAAAAATGAAGATCAGCATGAATGATTTCAGCAAACCACTGTATTTTACGCTTTCTTATGCCTGTGCGTTGAGTTAAGTGATTTGGTCTATATCATTTCTTTCCACTTGGATCTTATAGGCTTGAGTGAAGGAAATGCAGCAAAAACATATCTGAAATACATACCCATTATCCCATAAGTCAGCTGCAACCCTGCACTGGAAACTTTTTTCCCCAAATAGGGCTTTAGGTATTTTAATACTTCACCAAGGTATTCTAAGGACTTTGTGACCATGGCAGATTTATCGGAAACTGTCTGGAGAGTCCTGTAAGTCATACCAACAGCCTATAAATAAAGGAAAACATGGCTTAAACATTCCAAGTCTTATAGAGCACAGACCTTGAAAACTTTCTCTCTCTCTCTCTCTCTCTCTCTCTCTCTCTCTCTCTCTCTCTCTCTCTCTCTCGTTCTCTCTCTCTCTGTCTCTCTTTCTTACTACACGTGTATCTTATACTTAGGCCTTCATTCTTAAATTTCCAATAAAGACTCACAAATATTAAACAAGTGAAGGCCAGGCAGTGGTGGTGCTCACATTTAATCCCAGAACTCAGGAGGCAGAGTCAAGAGGATCTCTGAAGTCCTAGAACACTCTATAGACCAGGCTGGCCTTGACTTCAGCGATCCTCTTCTCTCTGCCTCCTGAGAAACCCTGTTTCAACAAAACCAACCAATAAACAAAAAACAAAAAAACCTGAAGTGAAAAGAGTTAATGGTTTTATAATTAAAGATCAGTGGAAAAATTAACAAACAAACAAAAACAATTCATCAGTAGTTATTTATAGGATATAAGATTCAGCAAAATCATTAGAGAAGAAACATCAGACTGTTATACAAGAAGCTTATACCAGCTAAAGTTTTCTATACAGGTTGGTTCATAATTCATAACTGGAAGTCTTCAAATTCCTACAGGAAAAGAGGAGCAAGTAGCATTGCCAAATTCTTACAAGGACAATCTCTTAATTCAGCTCTATGATATGAATTGATGTCCCTCCACAACTTACAGCTTAAAGAATATTCTTAATGAGGCCTCAGCTAGCTAGCTGGCTTAATGTTCTCAGTGGAGAACTCAGGAAAATGTGATTGAGAGGCTAAAGATGAGACAAACCAAATGGTGGTCAACAGAAATGTCCGGTGAGGCAGTAAGAGGAGGAAGAAGAGATAATAAGCCCAACAGGCCTGGAGGAGTGTGAGGGTAAGCAGGCTGTAAGAAGCTGTAAAAGAATCCAGAGGTAACTATAGAATGGATTGGAACGGTTGAGGAAAGTTTTCAGAGCACTCAGGGAGCTCACAAAGGATTTCAATGGCCTACATTGAGACCAAAACAGCACCCAAGTAATTTGATCTTCCCTACCAGCTCCCACTGGGTAAATCAGGACAAAAGCACGGGGCTATTGTCTTAAGGTTGAGGTTGCAGAAAAGACCACAGGCTGAGCGCACTGTTCAGAGTACTTGGCAGTAAGTTCCACTAGGTCTAACAAAGTACGCAAGGAAGCATAGCCTTGAGAGGGAAAGCAGGAATAGGTCACGTGGCTTGAAGAAAAGGAAAGAAGCCCAGTGATGTGGGCAAATGAGAAGAGAGGTATTTTACTAACTAACTCTTCTTTTTTTTATTTAGCTTTCAGCTGTTTGAAAATTTCATTCTTCAGAAGTTCACAAACTTTTGATCTCCGCTCCCTTATAAGCACAAATACCTTGAAACTTTTATTGTTTTGGTCAAGATACATATGCAAAGAAAAAGAGGAATGAATGAAGAACGTCCAACCTCACAAATACAGAGCTACAAAGTATTTTGAAAGTTGTTTCAAATAACTAGGAAGCTTTCCATTCTATTATGCCAAAATTCTCAAGTGACATTTCTTGGAGGCCAATAGTAACTAAAATTGGACACTCCCTTGGACTCTAAAATCACACTGATAAGACAGAACGCAGAACTCAGAACTCTGAATGAATGCTTTACCCATGAGTGGTTGCTAAATACACTTGGAAATATGTAAAGTTAAGGAGTGATAGTGCTTCTCAATATTGACATTTCCATCCTGGGAAAAAATGATACACACTGATACCGTCCCATCCCATTCCCACAAAAGTCTTTAAATATCAAGGAGCTCTCAGCTCATGAAGGTTCACGTAAATTGCCCAAATTTTAATTCTCTTGAAAACCTGAACTGCATTATTAGCAACAGATACTGTCAGTTGTTTTCTTTGAAGTGATAGGCTTACTTACTTCATTCATTTCTGAAAAAAAGAAATGTCTGCCAAATGCCCAAGTCTGAATAATCACATTTTGTCACTTTTCTTTCAAGATAAAAGCAGTCAGCACAACTTGCGACTCGCGTGCTCACAGGCTCTCTCTTTAGACAATGCACTGCTTTGGCACACCGAAGTCCTGCACGTGCACTCTGAAGTTTCATTTGGAGAATGAGCTTAAGGGTTGAAATTTCATGAATGTTTAAATCTTATTTTCTAATTAATACTATTCCCAGTGAACTAGTTTTACTTTTTTATTTATAAAAGTATAAATTTTAAGGGATATCATCATAATCTGAGGCCACAGTGCTGGTTCATAGTATCACTTTCACAAAATTCGTAAAAATGTCAATATGGTTTTGGTATAAAGAACATCATGAGACGGTATCAGTAACTCACTGGAGTCTATAAGCCATATTTGATCAAGATGCCTAAATAAGTTATGTTTAACTTTAATTTCTCCCAGACTAAAAATCATGTATTTCCATATTTTCAGATAGATAAAAATATGTATTTGAAATGCCTATATATAATACATGTAGAGGTTTGAAAGAAAATGGCCCCACAGGCTTACAGGGAGTGACACTATTAGGTGTGGTCTAGTTGGAGTAGACGTGGCCTTCTTGGACAAAGTGTGTAAGTGTGGGAGTGAGCTTTGAAGTCTCCTATACTCAAGCTACACCCAGTGTGGTACACAGTCTCCTGCTACCTTTAGATCACGATGTACAACTCTCAGGTCCTTCTCCAGCACCGTGTCTGGCTGAGTGCTGCCACACTTCCCACCATGACAATCTTGGACTAACCTTCTAAAATGGTTAGCCAGCCCCGATTAAATGTTTTCCTTTTTAAGACTTGGCCTGATCACTGAGTCTCTTCACAGCAATAGAAACCCTACTAAAACAATATATATTATGTGTAATATATACATATTATATATATATGTATATATTCACACACACATATACACATTTCTTTTTAAATTTAATGTGTGCAAATCTCACAGAGGCCAAAAGACAGTAAATCCCCTAGAACTGAGGGTAAGTGATTGTTAGCTGCCATCTTGGTGTCCAGAATTAAACCTGGGTCCTCTTTAAGAGCAACAAGTACTCTTACTCAATGAATCATCTCTCCAGCCCCATAATGTGTTTCTTAGTACTTTGATGATAACTATATATACACCATATCATACTATTATTTCCATGTAGAAAAAGCACATTAAGCCCAACATTGGTATGTTAGTTTAAAAAAAAAAAAAAAAAAAAAAAAAAAAAGCCCACATCTAAGAACAGGCCTTAGTTAGTATCTGGGACGTCAACATTTTGGAGGCCTCTTGCTGTGATTCTCTTGTGAGAACGGCTTAGGAGACCTACAGTCAGTAGGTTTTATATTGGATACTTGCTTTCATTCTCCACGTCTGGAATTCACAAAGTGTAAGACAAGGGGAGGGTATGTAACTAGCCATGGACACTGAGTGTTAAGGTCCTCTGGTCAACAAAAATCTGATGTTTGACCACAAATTGTTGCTGCAGAATTAACTATGTCCTGGGTAACTTCATTGGGAAAAGACTCACAGAAACTTTTTGGGGTTGGGGTGTTTTGTTTGGATTGTTTTTTTGATGTCCAGATCCCATTCCATGTACCTTTCTTTCCTCTGTATCCTATTCTTTTCATCCTTTTTCTGTGACAGGCTCTAGTGGGTACGTGCTGAGTCCCATGAGAACAAGAAGATATCTGAAACCTCTCCTAAGGAGCAATGTTCTCAGCTTCCAACTCCTCCTAAACATGACCCACAATTTATACTACTTTTGCTAACTTTCACAAAAGTCATCTAGCCAAATAAGACTGACTTAAAACAAACTCACTCTTGTGTTCTTCTCAGGATACATTCTAAATACTTTACACCAAGACACGCCGATTTTCTACTATTGATGAATACTGACAGTCTGGCATTAAGTATTTAACATTTTGTATCATTATTTTAACCTTTGTATAACTTCAATTCTCAGATCGGTAAAACTCCTTTTTAAGTAGTCCTTAAATCAAAGACTACTTTAGGTTTTCAAATCCCTAAGGAGTCCTAGATAATGCTATCTTGCATTTTGCAAAAACCTATCATTGATTTATTGATAAAAAGAAAAATTCATTTAGGCTGGATTAAATGAGAGCAGACCTAACTGCTGGTGGAAAGCCTGCCCCTCCTTTGTGACCCAAAACTCTTGGTCAGGACTCACTCAACAGTTACATAAAATACTCAACAGCAATTCGTATTTCACATCTGCATATTATTATTATGTTATTATTAGCTATCATTAAGGCTGACAGGCATCTCTAATTGTCATACAATTGTTTTTTAAGTTACTGGGAATCAATGGAATTAATTAACAATATAGAAATAACTTATAGGTTAAAATTATTTTCACACACTTAATATCATATTTTCATGTAGTTAGCATCAACATGCTTGAAAGTAAACCTACTTTTTCTGTGAATAACGTACAAAACACAATAATCCGAACATCAACAGTTTCGGCTAGGATGAAATAAATACTACCACATGTTACATTCCTTCAAAATTAATGATCGTAATTTTAAATGGAATTTATTATGAAGTAAGATCAAAAGAAATGGATTAGATTTTCTAGTCCTGATTCTCCTGTGAAATAGCGGCTGCTTGTATTTACAGAGTTGTCGAAGGGCAGTAAATAAAGACGCAGCTAGACAACTGCAGACTCTACAGTAAAGGCAGCATCCGAACTGTTACCTCCAACATTAACAGTAAGACAGTACTGTAGTTCAGGAGGCCTTGAAGCAAGGCTTCCATGTCCTCTTCCTTGCTTTTACTATTCTTTATGTATGGACTTTCTGCTGTCTTCAGAGTAAATCATACTGTACCTGAGAGCAACACTTCCTTTACTCCAAAATCTTATGATAGCAGGCAACCAACAAGACGACTTGTTAAGTTAAACAACTCATCTTATAGAAAAAAACTGAATAATACTTCAAGGTTTTCTGAAAAAATGATTTGTAAGATTATTATACTAATGAAAATACCTCAAGGAAGTGCATGAGTGCTTGTGTGGGGTCTTCTGGCCTGGGTAAATAGTCTATTCCAGCCTTTGAGAAGATAGTCCTTACTTCGGAGAGTGTAAACAGTAATCTTGTCATTTCAGCCAGCTGTTCCATGTACTCTTTTTCTATTAAAATGAGATAATGATCATACTTATTAATAAATATGCAAGAAAATTTAAAATCTTATGTAAGCTGTACATACACTAGTGTATAT
Organism: Montemys delectorum; assembly: GCA_019843815.1. Classification (NCBI taxonomy): domain Eukaryota; kingdom Metazoa; phylum Chordata; class Mammalia; order Rodentia; family Muridae; genus Montemys; species Montemys delectorum. The sequence continues at coordinate 8,513 of JADRCD010231348.1, forward strand.
ACATCCACATGCTGGAATACATCCTTCAATTTTGAAATATGTTACAAAAACTCAAATTTTCACAAAATTAAAAATGAAATTAGATTTTTTTATATTTATAATTATCCTAACCCAAAAACTTATTGAGGTATAAAAAAACTATAGAAGATATAAAAGAAAAGGTATGACCTTTCCAGGCCAACCTCAGTGAATCTTCCAAGAGGCTACAGACAACAGCTTGTAAAAAAGCTGTTACACACAAAACAGAGCTGCATGGAAATTCTAAAATGCACAAATAATATTCAGTGACTAATAGTAAAGCAGAAAAGTAAAATATTTCAGGAAAATGGGGCAAGTATTCCTAGCCGCATGCTCTTCTATTTTGGTACTCAGTACGTTTCCTTCAGATCTTTTTGTACAGGGCCACCTTCTTCAGAGGAAAGCGGCCTGTCACCCGAGGGAGGACTTTTGTTTCTTAGCACTAAGGAAATCAGTTCTTCTAACTTTGCAGCAAATATTTGCCATATGTAATAACAATAAGGTATCAATAAAAAGAGACTACAGAAGAACATTTTGTGTATATTTATAGCTAATCATAAATATATTTTGAATCCTTGATATTAGTTCATTTAATCCAGAGAGCCAAAATTTCTCCATAGATACTGCTTGCATGCCTCATATGACACTTACCCACGGTCTGTTGAGGATTCACATCAATCAGCAAATCAGGTTCAGAGAGGTGTTTTATGTGCATTTGCAAAATACAACGGACCCATGATCTTATAGTTAAGGACTGAAAAGATACGCAACTTGACTGAGAAAGTGCTTCACATACTGTGCTGCTAAAACAAAGTGAGGAACATTAAAACCAAAGTGCAATGGGATACACAGAGAACAGAGCTTGGGAAAAACACATTCACACAACTCCCTTGGCTTCCCTGACTTCAGATGAACACAGTGCTTCAGACATGCTCAAAATGAACACTGCAGATGGACCCGAGAGGATGTTAAACATCTTTGTTTTCATTGCTAACATTCTAATGTTTAATTTTCCCTTTCTATTGTTAGTGTATCTATAGGCTTATGTCAAGAAAAATGTAGGCAAGAAGGCATAACTAGGCAATATAATAATATTATAGGTAAGCAATTAAACCCGAACAATAAAAACAAACAAAAATGGTAGTATCGACAGCATTCAGCAGATGAGGTAATAATAAAGCTGTTCAGGACAACTATCTCTCTCTCTCTCTCTCATTCATATATATATATGTCTCTCAAGTGATCAATTAATGGTGTTTTCATTCTTTCCCTCTTTAGTGTATAAGCACTCATTATCAAAGATTACCACACACAAAATTCCAAAACACTATCTTCCAGGAAGTAAAAGACACTTCCTTTTTTCTTGCATGTTAATCCATAAACATCAGTACCTAGACTCACAGGGATTCGTGTTTGCTCTGAGCTTTGGCAGGGTGGGGCACTGAGGTCTTAAAGCTAATTTTGTACAGAGAGCAACCTACCCAACACTACAATCACACACTGATGTACTCAAGGGATGGCTTATGTGGTTTCAATGGCCTAAACCTTTTTCTTAAGTCAAATACATAGCTGAGTCTAATTTCTGATCTGCGAGGGGCTGCTGGGGATGAAAATGATTGGCATAGTTTTAACTTCAACATTACGCTATGCATCATCCAAACAATCTTTGTCTCATTTTGTTGTGCTACATGGTCACATAGCGAAAGCAGAGGCTTTCATTGGGATGTCCTTCTCTGTTGCTTTTCCACACTGCTTCTGAGACTGCTTCTCTTACCTAGTGCTTACCATTTGAGGATGGTCAGCAGCTCCTAAGGTCCGTCTACTTTTATATCCTAGCACTGGGGTTACAGTGGGTCACTTTTACCTGGGTACTTGGAATTCACACTTCTGCCATCATTTTGTATAACAAACACCTTATCCACTAAACTGTCTCTCCAACCCCTAAAACAATGTCTAATTAGTCAGTTAACTAATTTTGAAATATGGTCTCACTATGTGTGTAGCTTTGGTTGTCCTGGAACTTACTATGTAGATCAGGCTGACCTTAACCTCAAAGACCTCACTGATTCTGCCTAAGTGTTAGGATTAATGCTCGGCTTGAAACCATTTTTTAAATGGACATAAATCAGATTTTTAAAAGTTTTAAAACACTCTACATTGAAGTTTTCCTTTAAAAGAATACAACACAAATTGGTCAGTTATTACCTATTTAACTTTCTTAGAGCTAACTAACAACTTCGTGTTTCAGTTTCTTCAATTGCTAATAATGAGCACTATTTTAAAAATAAAATAAATACTAGTATTTATACACAAATACATGCATGTACACACACACACACACACACACACACACACACACGTCTTACATCTCTAAGGTGGACCTCATGTTTCAAACTAAATCTTTTGAATTATACCATATATATATATATGGTATATACATACACATATATATATAGAGAGAGAGCCATCATTTGCATTCCCAGAGAGAGAGAGAGAGAGAGAGAGAGAGAGAGAGAGAGAGAGAGGGAGAGAGAGAGAGAGAGAGAGTTGAGAGGCTCAGGAACAGTCAAGAAAGATCAAAAAAACAAACAAACAAACAAACAAACAAACAAACCCACCACCATGGCTCTGAAGACTAAGCTCTACCTAAACAGAGCCATGCTGAGGAAACACAAATAAGGAATGCAAAAAGAGTTCCTTCTCCAGAGAAAAAGGCAACTCTGTGCCCAATGCCCATGCCAAGGAGAGCAGGAGAAATGAAGTATTAACGCCCACGCCCAAGGAGAGCAGGAGAAATGAAGTATTAAACATCCTTTAAAAAGACCAAAAAAAAAAAAAAAAAAAAAGAAGCTTGAAAGAGGAAGGTTAGAGTTTTCTTTGCTGGCAATGAGAACATTACTAAGTATAAAGGCTCTTTTTCTGAGGGCCCAGGTAACACATCTGAGCTGAAAGCAAAGCTTGTGTGAAAAAGAAGCCATCATCCTCCCCACATGCTCTGGGTGCAGTTACTGAAGAGAATGTAAGAGAGTTGGGACTTTGACACAAGGAGGCAAGCTCAATAGGAGAGGTGTATGCCCCAGCTATAAGTAGTCCTGAAAACAATAGATGTCCAAACATGGTCTTGGTGGTGCCTAGACAGTGGTTTCTTATATAACTTGTACTAGTTACAAAGGACAGGAAAACTTTATCACTGTGAAATTTCTTAATGATACCAACACATAGTCTTAAGACATGTACAGTCATCAAAGGAAGGGACCATTAAATTGTACCCTGAAAGGTACTTGGGAAAAAGGTTCAGTTTTATAGGTTGGTCTTTACTGTGGGGCCTAGGAGCTTCCATGTTAATAAAGGTGAGTTATTTAGGAACAACAAATAAAGATTCACTTTTGCTAGAGAATTCTCATACCAGGAGAAATTCTAAAAGCTGATGCTGAATTCTCTTACTTTGTAAGTCAAAGTCCAATGAGAGAACACAGGCTTAATGATGCTGGCTAATTCATCTCCTTAGAAACACTGACTCACTACATCACTTCACATCCCTGCCAGGCAGCTGATGTAAGGACTGCTCTGTCTCACAGGCCTGGGTGAATTCATCCTCTTCATCTTTATGCTTTTATAAAGTTCACATTATATAACATCTATAGTAACTTTATCTCATTTTTCATCTACGTCTCTATATATTACTGAAGCTGTTCCTCATAGCTTCTGCATGACATGGCAGAAGATACATAGAGATTAAACAATAACAGTATGATTTAAGTGAAGTGCCTTGTTCATGATCTCACAAGTATCAAGTCTTTAAAGTTGTTATTAAGTCTAAATATTAAATAATATACCAGTCTTTTATTGATTCAGCAATGATATCTATACAATTTTTCTCCCAAGGGAATACAGAAAAGTCACTTTAAGATAATGAGGCAGGCTTACTGAGAGTACGAACTTGTAACAATTTTACATATATATGTGTAAAATACATATATATAGTGTATGTATATACATATGTATGTATATATACACTAGCTGCTATTACTCCTGTTAAAATGTCACCGTCCAAACGAGAGGATATACAATAAACATGATCTTACATTAGAAAAGCCCTCCCAGGGTACTTAAGAGTACATACCTATTTTGTAGTAAATGACTTAAATATCTTGCTACAACTTGGGGCCAGATGATATCATCCCAACCAAAAAGATGAATTATTGATATAACTGGTTGCGGCTGAAGATCTGGTGGTGCTGTGTTTGGCATGTCCACTGCCAGCAAAGTAAAATCTAGATTTAAAAAGAGAAAGTTGAGGGAAGACATTTTCAAACCCCCTGCCTCGCCTCTAATTACAAGGATTCTAAAAATCCCAAATAAAATGTAACGTTCAAAAATGTAATTTGAGTTTAAACAACTAAATTCATGTTGTTAAATGTAAATACTATTTAGATCTCCAAAAAGGTTTAAAAGCATCTAGCTCAGTAATATGATTACAGATATGGCTCCTTCAAGTCAAGCTGGTGGATTTTACTAATATGTCTCTATTATTTAGAGACCTAGTTAAAAGTATTTCCTGCATCCAGTCTTCTTTGATTAAGTTAATTGACTTGCCACCCACCACAGGCATTCATGCTCACCCCAATACCCACCATTCTCTTCTATTAAACAGTGATCTCTTACGATTAAAGACACCCACTTTCTTCAGAAACCACAATCTAGAAACAGAATTCTGCAATCATGTTAAGCAGATATTACTTTCTAGAACTTCGTCACCTCAACCTGTACTTATGCTCCCATGTCAACTGAAGCACTGACTGCTAGGAAGCT
>JADRCD010231350.1:0-20962 GCA_019843815.1 Montemys delectorum
GTGAGTGCTAAGTGAGTAAAACAAAAATGCAAACCTCATCCTGATCTGCTCTAATGACTGGTGCAGGCTGATGCTTTAAGGAGAAAGGCCTACATCATACATTTCTTCTGATTTTTACATATAAAGTTTAGGAGCTATGAAGTTCAAGATGGTCATGTACTTGCTGGCTTATGACCTCTGCCTAGACCTTTCTAAATTCATGGTCATCCTTTATAGAATAGCTCAGTTACTCTGGCTTCTAGTAAGCTTACAAAGATCCCTGGATGACGGCATCATTGCCTCCTTCTCTTGTCTACCTTGCATCAAGCCTCTCGTGGTATGCTATCTATTCATCACATGGATCTGTTGCCCTTAAGAAGAGGAACAATCTGGAACTTATGTGGGCCATCCCACAGTGTGAGTGTTTGTTCATACATATGGCATCCTGCTCTATAAAACCTTAATCAATACCTCCCTTAGAAGTCACTGCTCTCATTCAGTTAGCCAGGATGTGCCTGCCTGTTCAACTAACAAGTCAATAAACGTGCACTAAGCATCTACCACATGCTAAAGGTTGGGCCAGTGTTGTGCTGCTCAAATGTGGTATATAACCTCAAGTCTGCCTCTTGGCGGAGGAATACACTGAGATAAAAATATGACAAAGTACTATAGCTGCAGCTTTAACTGAGAGTCACTAATGCCTACAGAGGGCATAGCAGCACCCACCAATGGGGCAGGGGCCGGGACTCGAGGGTTGCGGGGAGGCATGATCTACCCATTAGTGGAGGAAGAGTAGTTCCCAGAGTCTTCATGTGTTAGCAGCACTAGGTGATATCTTTTACAGCTCCTAATCTATTTTAATGTTGCTTCATTTTTTTATTGGTGTCTTGGGTGGATCAGTCTTCTATCATATGTTGATAGGTTAGTGGATATGATTTTTTGAGTGAATATAAAAGTTTAGACAAAGGGTGAAAGATTCGAGACCGAAAGGATAAATCCTGTCTCTGCCCAACTGGATGAGGTCACAATGGTAGTTGGAACTAAGCTTGGTGTATTTCCACCATGGCAGTTGGGGGATTCTGGCAAGCTACTTTTCTCCCTTTCTCTCTGGGGAGCTGACTGTTCAACACTGGCTAGTCTGCTCTAAAGAAAGACTCTTCTCAAGTTGGCGGTGACCTTTGTTTTAAAGGAAGATGGAGTATTTTCCAAACAATGAGAAAGAGGGTGCAGTGTAGACTACACGATCACTCTGAAGACTGACTGCTCCCTAACCTAGACCACTGGCCAGCAAGGAAACAGTGGGAAGATGAGTTTGTGCACAAAAGGGACTTAATGCTTGTTGCTAGGCTAGTCCAGTCACCATGGAAACAAAAATCAGAGTTACAAACAAACAAACAAAAAAACTCAAAATGAACATATGATATGGCCCACCAATATAAAAGCAGTTGTATTCTATGACTCAGCTGTACTATACTTGGATATTCACTTTCCAAAAATGCTTGTGTGTCATAGAGAGCTATGCCTATCCGCATTTACTTTAGCACAATTCACAAGAGTAAAATCATAGAACCAACCTTGCTGTCTATCCACAGAGGAATAGATAGGGAAAATGGGGCATACCTGCACGATGGAATGTGTTTTCTCATAAAGATGAAACGAGTTAGGTGTTTGCAAGGGAATGGATAAGACCAGAGGTAAGCAGGTTAAGCAAATTGCTAGTCTTGGGAGGAAAAACATTCCATGTTTTCTCTCATTGATGGCTCTCAGAGCTCATATAGATATATGAAATCACATGTGACAGGGAAGTAGCGTCATAACCAAAACAGGGGCTGGAAGGGGACCAAATAGAGGAGTGAGTGAGGAAGAGGACAGTGGTGGGGAACAGGGTGTGTTTCCAAAATTGATCTCCTGTGCACAAGGATTTTGTTTGCATGCATGCAAACGCACAGTTTGTGTGCCCTCTACCCATGGAGACCAGAAGAGGGTGCTAGATCCTCTGGAAATGAAATTATGAATGTTTGTGAGTAGCCTTGTGGTTGCTGGGGACTAAGCCCAGGTCCTCTGTAAGAACTTGAGGTGCTCTTTACTGCTGAGCCATCTCCACAGCCTTCAAATACTATTGTTTAAAAAAGGGATTACAGAAAGTGCCTGCGGGATGACAACCACTCAATTGGTCTGTAAAGAGTTCTAGAATCAACTAGGATAGAGAGGGGTCAATTGCCCTAAAATGTATTTATGTTTCTTATGTAGGCTCTTTGGTAATCAAGGGAAAGATCTCCTGTGGCTTCCCTTGGGGAAAGTCACCAACTTCACATTGGACCTGGGTTTTACAATTAGAGGAGTCATTAGGAATCTTGCTACAGTTTCACTATGGATGATGTAGCCTTGGGTATGTGGGCATAGGGAGTGGATACTGATCATGTAAAATTTTGGCAGTCACACGAGATGATGAAACAATTAATATTATCAAGTTGTATCCACTTTTGGTTGATACGTTCAGTTCTAAGATGTTAAACAGGCAAAAGCCATCAGCCAGAGGACCTTCCTGGGACAGCCCCCTCCCAGTGATGAGTTCACCTGGAGTATACAATCTCAGCTCCTTGACCCAATTGGAAGTCCACTGCAATGATAGACAAGACCAAGCAGAGGCCAGAATGACAAGATTTCCGCAGACAGCAATCCAGGCACCCCCACCTCTTCCAGGCTCTTGTCTCTAGTTCCTGGAAACCTTTGTGGTTAAGGTAGAGTTATGTGACCAGAAAGTCTTTCTTTGTTATAGTGACGATCATTAATTCCTGACTAATAGACTCCACATCTTTAATAACAGACCCAAATACTCTCTGACCTTAAACATAGGTTTTTAACTCTCATCTAGCCAACTCTTAAAGCCCTACTCAGAGACTTCCTGTCTCATGAAGCCTTTGTGTAGTTATTCTCTTGCATAATCTCCATTTTTGCATGTTTTCCCCTGCCCCTCCCATGGGACCACCACTTCTCATAATACAGAATTGCAAGCACCTTGTTCTCAAGCATTGATTCTTCTGACAGCCACTTCCTTCCTTGTCCTATACACCCTTTTGGATAAGGGATTCCCTCCTCTCAAGGCCCTCAGAAGACAGTAACTAACTTAAATAGGTCATGTTACAGACAGAGTCCATTATCCTGATCATGGTAGAGGTGTTGGAGAAGACAGGGATGGAGTCAGGGGTAGGGAAGGGATAGAAGAAGTCACATGGTTCTGAAAGTTTCTAGAAAAAGCAAGCGAGCTTAAAGAGGGAAAGGAAGAGTCCGGTACTCATGGCCACCCTCATCCTTGCCTAGGCTGACAAACAAATGTGCTCCCCCCACAACCCCCAGGTCATTTTAGCTGCTAAATAAAGCTTAAGAAAACACCTTCTCCTTAATTTTTCATAAATGAAACAGTTCTATGAAACTTTGAGCTCACACAGATACTGAGAAATGTTTAAGGAAATTTGACTTGGGGCTGAAGACATGGCTTGGCTATTAAAAATGCATATTACAGAGGATCTGAGTTCTATTCCTAGCACCAACATTGGGTGGCTCACAATCACCTGTAAGTCCAGCTCCAATGACCTTCTGGTCTCCTCAGGCACACACACACACACACACACACACACACACACACACACACACATGCAAATAAATAAACCATGACATGATTTTATTTTATTTTATTTTATTTTTTTGAGACAGGGTTTCTCTGTGTAGCCCTGGCTGTCCTGGAACTCACTCTGTAGACCAGGCTGGCCTCAGAGTCAGAGATCTGCCTGCCTCTGCCTCCCAAGTGCTGGGATTAAAAGTGTGCAACCACCATTGCCTGGCTATAACGTGATTTTTGAAAGTTAAACTCTAAGGCCTCCAGTCTTATGGCACCTTCGTTCTAGTGGTAAACATCCTCTTACTTAAATGAGTTAGAGGCACCTGCTGGCTCAGGTGACAATAGCTATTGAGGGAAGGCGGAGTGCCCCTGGCTTCCCTGAGAATGCAGAGAATAAAGAACCACACAGGCAGCAAGAGGAAAAGAGTTCGGTTTTAAAGTGGCAGAGAGAGAAAGGAGTCCTGATTAAAAAAAAAAAGAAAGGGGGAAAAAGCAACAAAGGAAGACAGATGAGGCCTGTTTAAGGCATCTATTGATTTAAACCATTTTTATTATATCAGTATGTGCTCCAAAGGAACCAGGGCTGACAAGTTAATGAACTCTAGTTAGAAATTTCCAGACGAAGCTGAGACCGGCATTAGCGCCACCCTCATCCTAATCATCCGAGACCTCGCCTTGCAAAAATGTCTTGATCACATTACATGGGAGCCCAGATTATCTGCAGTAACAACAACCATCAATCAAATACCGAGGAGGCAAAGGTTGGGAAAATCAGCATAACTGTGATGGGAGGTGTTGAACACAGCCCACAGGATGGGCTACAGTGAAAAGCCAGGCTCTCCACTGCGTAGCTGTGCCTGGGTGAGCCTTTGACCTTCCTGCTGCCACGACGTGGGGATAAGCAGGGAGCCCAATTCTGAGTAGAAAAGGCAAGGGGCATAGATCACTTACATTTTCATGTTTCCTTTAATTTGTAGGATAGTTCAAATGGGTCAGAACCCAGAGGTTTCAAACTTGGGCATCCTGATGGCAGCAGCATCTAACATTCACAGTCAAGTTCCAAGAACTTTCAGCTGAGCTGAAATCATTTGTGAGCTTATTACCATCGATGGTTACCTGTGGTGGATGTGTTTATTCTTAAAAGGCTTAGGGACGATGGCTTTAAATTTCTGCAAAGATCTCTTCTCTTTTTCTCTCTGATACTACTTTTTTTTTTAAGGTCACTTGCATGTGCATGCTTCTGTTTGTGTGTGTGCACGTGTGTGGGAGTATGCACATGTATATATGAGGGTTTATATACCCATGTGCATATGGATTTCAGAGATGGACTTCAGGTGTTCTGCTTTATCACTCTGTACCAGGCTGGCAGCCATTAAGCCTAGGAAACCTTCTATTGCCCCCTCACATAGCGCTAGGGTTACAGACAGCTTTATATGTGGGTACTGGGGATTTAAACACAGATCTTTATATATGCCCACCAAAGGCTCTTACCTCCTAAGCCCTCTCCCCAGCCATGATATTACATTTTTAAATGATTCATAAAACATAAAAATAAGTATTTATTGAACTCCAACATGTCCCAGGCACTGAGAGGCAGAGTTATAGACCAAACCATTTGAATAAAATAAATAAAAAATCTGTCCCTTAAGAAGCCGACACAGTAGTGAGTTTATTATTTAAGGCCAGCCCATTTGGCCAGATCTAAATGATATTTTTAGGGGAAATCACAGGAACTGGAAAGGCTCTAGCAGAACCAGCCTCTGCCTCCACAGCTGAACTAAGCATGGACACCTGGCTTGGCTGAGTTTTCTTCCATTGGTCACTCATGCCAATGACCCCATGAGCTACTGGCAATGGGACTAAGCTGCAATGACCTGGCAGACACTGAGTTCACTTAGGAGATCACCTAAGATCTCTCTAGTGGACTGCAGTACCATGATGATTTGGCCACGAGGGGTTCCAGCCTGAAGGAGAAGCATGTTCCACCTATAGCCGAAGGAGGAGCTAGCCCAGGAACACACATAGTAAGAACACATATGTAGAACGATGCATGCTCATGGAAAATTCCTTTCTTACTATAGTAGAACACAGGAAAAATAGGAGGAGAGAGTGGGAAGGAAAGCACTGGTCCACAAGGGAGCAGAGCAAAGGGAAGGAGAGGCAAAGGAAGGGGTTTGGAGAGAAGGGAAGGGAGGAGAGAGGAGAGAAGGCATAGGGAAGGGAAAGACAAAGAAAGAAATCCATGGAATGCACCACAATGTGTGGACACATTAAAAATATTTTTAGGAGCTGAACAGCGGTGGCAACCACCTTTAATCCCAGCACACAAGAGGCAGAGGCAGGTAGATCTCTTTCAGTTCCAGTCCTTCCTGGTCTAAAGAGTGAGTTTCAGGACAGGCAGAGATACACAGTGAGACCCTGTCTCAAAAAACTCACACACACACACCACACACACACACACACACACACACACACACACACACACACACACGTACACACATATATACACACACCTATATATGTGTATACATACCAATAAATAAATATATATACACCAACATATATGTACATACATACTAACATAAATATACATATAATTTTATATGTATATGTGCATATATACATATATAATTTTATGATTATGATAATTTTGCCTGCATATATGTTTGTGTACATATATGTATATTCCTGGTGCCTGCAAAGGCATCCCCTTGAACTGGAGTTACAGACAACTGTTAGCCACCATGTGGGTGCTAGGAATTGAACCTGGGTCCTCTAAAAGAATAGCCAGCACTCTAAACTACTGAGCCATCTCTCCAACCCTAGTCTGCGCATTTGATTTGACAGATATTATTATGGCTTGCCATCTAGAAGAAGAAATACAATTCAGTTTTTAAAATCAATAAACACAAAAAATCGCACAGCCACACAAAATGTTCATCAGATAATACACAGAAAATTACAGTGCCCTCTCGCATTTCTACGTATTTAAACACAGGCAATGTAATGGGATGAGAAATCAAAAGAACTACTCACTGAGGGCTTTGCTTGGGGAATCACAATAATTTTATTTTTCCCCCCAAAATGATTTTAACTCTGTTACAGATTTTACAACATGAAAGCTCTAAAAAAGCATATGGTCCTAGCTCTGTTTTTATTAGTCTGTATTGTAATGAATGTTGAAGTCTGGTCTGGAAATTAAATTTGCTTTGGAAATAAAGGGTCTAATTATTGTTCTAAGTTTTAATCACCAGCTTGTGCAGTCTGAGCAGACAGTTTGGGAAGACCCGGGGTGGATCTGACAGAATTATTGAGAATGGAATGTCTGGGTTAAGGAAAGCTGCTTCTGCTGCCCCTTGTTTGAAGCAGATCAGGGAGGGATTGTCTAAGCATGTCCACCATACTGGCTGTGATGGTCTGAACCACAGAGATGTGGTAGGATGGGCTGGTAGCAAGGAGGAGCCAGAAATGAAGGCAAAGAGGGAGGCAGTGTGAGCCAGTGAGTAAGGAAATAGGGAAGGAGCAAGATGTAGCCTTGTTGAGGGTTGGACAGTGACAACCGGAAGCCTCAAGTCCACAAGGTGTGGCCAGGGCTTTCGACTTGGACATGGCCTGCTCGAACTATCACTTGTAACTTTGTTCATGCTTCCAATAGCAAATAGATGAATGTCAGACTCTTCACTGACACTTGTCCTCAGACTTTGGCACTGGGAGCTCGTTAGTATGGTGCCCTTTCCTGACCTGGGAGACGTGAATTAGGACATGCAGTTTTACAATGCCATCACTGTCATGAGCTGTACACATCTTAACTTCTGGTATTTCCCTGTCTGCTTATTTCTGAAGAGGTTGGTTCTTTGACAGAGGAAGTGGTCTGTTCACTGCTGATGGCTCATGGGTCAAATATACATAATAGGTCTTTTTTTCCCCCCAAGACAAGGTTTCTCCAGTGATGGTAGGTTGTGTCAAGTTACAACAAAAACTAAGCAGAACAAGAAACAAACACTTTTTTTTTAATGCCTGGCTGTTGTGGAACTCTCTCTGTAGACCAGGCTGAACTCGAATTCAGAAATCCACCTGCCTCTGCCTCCGAAGTGTTGGGACTAAAGGTGTGCACCATCACTGCCTGGCCACATAATAGGTCTTTAATAGTGGCAAATAAAAGCTATTGGTCTTTTTAAACAACAAAAAAATTTAATTACTATGTGATCACACAACAGAAAATAGCTCCATAAAATAAAATGTGTTAAGTACTTAAATGCTTCATGCTAAAGACTAAATATGGGCTGTGACGTTACTGAGCTCTACTTAACCACTGGCCATGTCATTCCCAAGTTGTGACCCTCAGTCTGCACATCTTTAGTGTGGGATGGCAGCCCTTCATAGGCCCGGGTGATGTGTTGATTTAAATCTATAGACATAGAAAGCAATTGACAAACCAAGCCAGGGGTTGCCAAGCTTTATCTATAAAGTACAAAATGATCACAATTGGCTTTGTCGGCCACGATAGCTCCGTTGCAATGCCTCAGCTCTGCCTTTAAACAAGAGAGGCCATTAATATAGATAATGAGCGGACAAGGCTGTGTCCCTGTAAATTTTTACTGCTGAAAACAGTTGATAGGTCATATCTTGTATCACTGGAAACCTTTAATCTAAACATCTGCCTGTCTTCGTAATCATTAGCCAGAAGCTTCAAAACTTGGGCAAGAAACTTGGCAGAGTTCCTTGATTGCATGAAGCATTTTCTTTTTTTTTTTAATTTTTTTATTTATGTGTATATGTTTGTATATGTGTTTATGAATGCAGTGCCCACAGAATCTAAAGGGTTGCATCAGATCTATTGATGTTGGAGTTATAGGTGTTGGTGAGCAGCCCAGCACGTAGGCTTGGAACTGAGTTCAGTCCTTTGGTAGAGATGCAAGGGTTTTTTTTTTTTTTTTTAACTGCTGAGACACCTCTTCAGTTCCACATGAGGCATTTTCTAATATGTGGCATTTCAAAATATCATAGGAACTCAGCGTACACCAGACTTAGACCTGTTGAGCTGTGTAGACAATCACACCTTGCTGAAGGACCTCTGACTCTACAGAATATTTCTGTACTTCGTTCTCTTACCAGCCCCATGGAGTGGGTAGTTATATTTTGTTCTTTAGGACAGGGCGAGCCCCAGACTGGCAGGAGGAATCATTTGCTCAGGGTTTCTGTCAAACATGGCTTTCAGCTCCCCCACCCCTGGGGCCTGCTGAGATCAGACCAAGACAGAGTCTGCAAATACTCTAGGACTTGGGGGCATGGTTTGGTGAGCAGGTGTCACCTGGAAATAGGAAAATGTTACAAGACAAGGTCTTGCAAATTGTGCTCAAGGAATGTCAACAGCTTGCTTTTTTGCTCCATTGTTGTTGTGACAACCCTGACATTTCAAGTCACAGCTCTGTGAGGTAGAAGCCTAATAGGTACACAGAGCCAACCAGACATCCTTGGGATGAGGAAATAACATGTCGGAGTCAAAACCAACAGATGTCAACACAAGACCAGGACATAGAAGCTTGATGGAGACTGCCATTCTGAGCCAAAGGCAAGTTCTCCTATGGATTATGGCTGAGCCCAGATAGCAGATTGTAAACATGCCAGTACTCGAATGTGGGTTCTCGGGACTGCCACTCACCAGCACCATGAGGTTAACCTCCGTGGTCAACTTAGCAGGATCTAGAATTGCCTAGAGGGGATGCTCTCTATTGTTTGAGGTAGGAAAACCCACCCTAAATATACACAGTGCCATCCCCAAGGGCTGAGGTCCTGGACTGAACAAAGTGGACAAAGCCGAGATCAGCTACCTCACATTGCTGCCATTGGGACTCCCTACTGGGATGGACTGAACTGTCAACTCCATGAGCTAAGATGAACTTCTCTTTCCTCAAAATCTTCAGGCAGGTATTTTCTCATAACAATGACACAAGCAATAAATATAGATGCCTTCTCAGACAGGGAAGTCTGCTCAGGTAATTTTATTACAAGTATTCACTTACTGTGTGTGTGTGTGTATGTGTGTGTGTGTTTATCTGTGTGTGTTTGTGTGTGTGTGTGTGTGTGTGTGTGTGCGTGCATATACATCATGAAGTCTGTCTTCTCTTTCTACCACGTGGTTTTCTGGGTATTGAACTCAGGCCCTCAAATTTGGTTGCAAGCCCCTTTATCCACTGAGCCATTTCACCAGCCCAGGAAATTTTCTCCAAAGCAAGTATTTGTAAGGGTGTTAGCCAGCGTGTTTCCTCCTTTTGCTTGTCTCTTGAACAATGGTTCTCATCCTTCCTAACATTGCGACCCTTTAATACAATACTTCATGTTGTGGTGACTCCCAACCATAAAATTAATCTATTGCTATTTCATAACTGTAATTTTGCTACTGTTATAAATCATAATGTAAATATCTCATATGTGACCCCTCATATGTGGAAAGGTAGTTTGACCCACAAAGGTGGCATGGCCCACAGGTTGGGAATCGATAGATGCCCTTGGCCAACTTCACAAGTCCGTCTTGTCGCTGAATTCACAACATCCAGCTGACACTCATTTGGGACTAATATCCACTTTTGGTTCAATTGTGAATGGATTTTAGCATCTAAAAATAAATATTTTGAGGTCTAAAGTCCAGGAAACAATGAAAACCTTAACAAGGAGGGTTCGTGGGTGGTGTGCAGTGGGATGCTGCAGTCCCGTTATGCAGATTCAGCCACCTTCTCATACATATTTCAAAGTGATTACAAGTGAATCAGAGTTATTTCAACAATTTTTGCCCAGTAATATTTCTCAAAGCAAACTCTATTAAGCCAAATTAAGTCATTGATCAGTTTTCTACACAGCCTAGTAAAAGAATTTCAAATGAGAAAGACCAATTTTACTTCACTAGAATGATTTCCATCAGGACTCATTGTACTATATAAAATTTTTATACCAGTGATTTGATTCATTGATTGTTTGGGTCAAATTAAATTCTTACCAATGGTGTTTCTGACTTGTGGGTCTGTTTAGAGTTGGGCGAGGACTCAGTCTACCAACTTCAATTTTGCATTTTTTATCCTTTTGACAAGATCACTGGGTTCTTGCATCAATGACTCACTAACAATAGATTTCCTGTGGTTGGTTTGGGCTACCATCATTTTATTTCATTCTTGTTCTTTCTACTACATTTAATTTTTCACAGGCTATCACAGTGATGTTCCACGATGCCAGCAATATTTGATCTCTCAGTCAATTTGTCTTCCACAACAGATTTTACACTGTGTCATTTTACCCACTGCCTGTTTTATTTTGTCTGTGATATTCCTAGCAGCAATATTATGAATTGGATTCCAGACAGTGCTATGTACTTATTTCTCAGAGCAAATACTATTAGGAAGGCTGACAGAAACTCTGATTCCAAAGAACAGCCCAAAAACCACAGTGAAAAGAACAACATCATCACATGTTGCTTTAGAACTCAGGAGCCAAAGCCACAGAGACCTTAAGCAACTGGAAGCCCAGGGCAGACTTGGAAAAAGAGTGGATTTCAGTTTGACTCTACCCTCAGTGTAAGAACCACAAAGAAGACTTTAACCCATATCTAGTGAAGATGGGCTATCTTCATTGCAGGTCGATGGTAAGACCTCTTCTTCTAGAATATGAAGTCAAGTCCTAGACTAGATTGCCTAGGACCACAGAGTTCATCAATGACAGACCCTCGAGTACTGCCTTTTTCAGGTTGCCTTGGGAACAAATGTCACAACTGTCTTGTAGCCTCAGGAGCATGTCCGAGAAAACCTCTTTCTTGATTTTTTTTCCTAAACACGGTAGTAATTGAGCTGGCATTTGACATTTTACTAGTCTTTTGGTTTTACTTTGGCCTCCATCTACTCACTCTGAGGCACATGCAAAGATCTCAGTGTACTGCCTTTTCCATTAGAGCAGCCAGGCAACCTGGGCTAGGTATGAAAGCTATGTTGATATTGACACAAGCATGGTTATCTCCCTAAGTTATTATTTCTCTATTTTCTTACAGTACTAATTCAGCTTTGTTTGAGGCACCAAACAGATAATTTTCTCTCCTCTTTCTGCTTCCCTTGCAGCTAGGATAAACTATGAGACAAGTCTCTGACCTATGCAGTAAGTAGCAGAATTCTTCTGGTAAGATGTCCGTTATTGTAAGGAGAATGTAAAGCCATAGCTGGCTTATCTTCCCCCTCCTTTCAGGCTTACTGACAGAATGGATG
This sequence comes from Montemys delectorum, assembly GCA_019843815.1. Classification (NCBI taxonomy): domain Eukaryota; kingdom Metazoa; phylum Chordata; class Mammalia; order Rodentia; family Muridae; genus Montemys; species Montemys delectorum. The sequence continues at coordinate 11,842 of JADRCD010231350.1, forward strand.
GCTGTCCTTTCACTGTGTTACAAACACGAAGACAAGTGTGAAGGCTAACTACAACATTTAAAAAGGCAGAGTGAAAGGTAACAATAATTCAACTTCCACATGGCATTGTTGAGTGAAAATCCATCCCTGCCAGTCACCTACCCTAGGACTTCCTGGTGACTAAAGAATCCAACCTCTACCCAAGGAAGCTATTCACATCCAGATGTGTTGGTTAATTGCATCCAGATGTACCCTGCCTGGAGCATGCCTGGTGTTGGGTGAATACATGAGCACATTTTCTTCCCTTGATTTGGAATTTAAAAGTCGGTGTCTTGTGAAGGTAGATATGGATTCTTCATGAAGATATTCAGAAGGGCAAGTTCATAAAGCATTTCTGTCACACAGGGAGTGTCTGCTTCCAGAGAGGACTTCTGCATGTGTGGGCACAAGTACACCTGTGTATACACACGCACACACACACACACACACTCACTCAGAAATAATAAAGGCCAGAAGATGCAGAGGCAATCTCCTAACCGTACTACCTAAACAAATAGGTTCAAAGTCATAGATCCTTACCTTGACTCGTCCTTGCTAAAGGTGTCTCCTAGCCATATAATTCTTTTCAGCCAATCAGCTGGCTCTGACATTTTTGCTAATATTATCATTAGCTCAAAACCAGAGATAAGCAATTTATCAAGGATGAAATAATGCCACCTCTGGCAACCAGATTTATGTCTGAAATTGATTTTTTTTTTTTATCACATCACAGCTTTAGAAAGCTTCTTCTGGGAGCAGCACCACCTCAGAAGTGTGGTAAAGATTATGGAGGGTCCCCAGGCAGCATACCACACTCAAGGTAAATTCTGGTCCCTAAAGCACTGCAGAGGTAAAGCGTTATTGATGAGACCCTGAGATTTACCTGGCATCATCCTTCTTGATGACTGAATATTGACAACTCAGCTTTCTAAAACATAATCTGGGAGAAGCAAAGGAATATTGCAATGGCTTAATGCCCTTCATTATATGTAGCCCCCTGGATCATGTGACCAATCTCAGACATGTTGTTTCATTTTGTTGGCCAAAGTTTTCTTCTTTTTTCTTTAACTTTTTTATTGATTCTTTATGCATTTCCCATCACGCACTCCAATCGCACTCATCCTCTTCTCCTCTTCACCTGACCTCCACCCTTGCAACAATTCCACCCCAACAGAGACAAAAATCTCATTGTGGAAGCTGCAGAGTGTCACAGCGTGTCTCACAGCATATCCTTTTGTCTACACTTCTTTGGTTGGGGGAGAGGCATTCACAACTCTAGAAATGTGGAGTTCTGCAGATGACTAAAGGCAAGGTCAGCTCTCCTGCTCTCATGCCCACTGGGGCTAGTTCTCCCACAATGCCCAGGTAAGGGCTGGGGCTAGTTCTAGACAGCCCTCAGACATCAACATGCCCCCAGGTGGCAGCCCAGACCAGGGATAGTAACAGACCCCTGCTGATTCAGGGCCTTGAACCCAGACGTGGCCTCCGGTGGCTGCACAGGCCAGGACTCTATCACGGCTCTAGGTAGTATCTCTAGCTATTCACACCAGGCTGTTCTTCACTACCTTTGAGTCTCCAGTTCTACCTCTCTTCATTGTGCCCACATCCTTCTGTTTTTCTTTCTCTTCCCTTTCTTGACCATTTACTTGTTCCTCTTAGTGGTGTGCAGGAACTCTGAGTGTCTGGGGTTGTCTTGCGAGGGGCCTTGGGAGTGCAATGATTCCCTTATGCATTATGGCACCAGGTAGGGGTCATCTCAAGCATGGCCTTCCCTGTCCCCCCAAGGCCTGCACAGCATGTTACTGATGGTCATCTCAGGTTAGCTCCCTGTCCAGGCCCTCATGGTGCTGATCTGGTGGTCATCTGAGGCTTGCTCCTCACCTGACTCACTGGAGTGGCCTCATGTGAGGGCCATCTGTCTCTAGCTCATTCCTACCTAGGGCTCTCAGTCCCAGGCAGAGTTCTACTCTGTGGCTCACTTCCAGTCCTAGGGGCCATCAGGGCCTGCATGGTGCCGGACTAGTGGTTGTCTCAGGTTTGCTTTACTCAGGGAATGTTAAGCTACTAATCATTCAAGATGCTCACAGGTCAGAACACTAAGCACAGACATGGCTTTCTACAGATGCACATGGGACAGTAGCCAGCCCCCCCTCCCCCACTGCAATGCTTCTAGGGGTGTGTCTCTCAGGCATGTTAAACAGACAGCAAACCACCATGATGAAGAAATCTGTAAGCACTGGGGGTGGAGGTTGTATCTGTTCACAGCTCAAAGCTTATAGAAATCTCCAGCCGTAGTTCTATGGCATTTCTCTATAAGCTGACATCTTTCCCAATACCGATTTCATTTTTTCACATCATGGGAAAGTAGCACAGAATAATAGAGGTGACAGAATTTTGGCAGGTCTGATGTGGTCTGGGCCTAGCTCCCCGCTGCCTCTGCTGGACCTGTTGGTAATCTCTCCAGACCTCAGCATCCACAGCTACAACATGGAGGAGGGTGCTGCTCCTAGGGAGTAGCCAGAGGTTAATCCAGCCTCCTTACTGTGCCCTCTCTCTAATCCCATTATATCTTCTACATCTCTGCTGACTGGTTTCATGTGTCAACTCGACACAAGCTGGAGTTATCACAGAGAAAGGAGCTTCAGGTGAGGAAATGCCTCCATGAGATCCAGCCGTAAGGCATTTTCTGAATTGGTGATCAAGGAGGGAGGGCCCCTTGTGGGTGGTGCCATCCCTGGGCTGGGAGTCTTGGATTCTATAAGAGAGCAAGCTGAGCAAGCCAGGGGAAGCAAGCCAGTAAGTAACATCCCTCCATGGCCTCTTCGTCAGCTCCTGCTTCCTGACCTGCTTGAGTTCCAGTCCTGACTTCCTTTGGTGAGGAACAGCAACATGGAAATGTAAGCTGAATAAACCCTTTCCTCCCCAACTTGCTTCTTGGTCATGATGTTTGTGCAGGACTGACTAAGACAACATCCTGTGTGGCATGTCACTGTGTAAATTGTCCCAGCTCCTTGTTGAAGTATAGACATTCAGCAACTATCCATCAAAACCCCACTGGGCTTTTCTCTGAGGATATTTTGAGACCCTAGTAAGAGAGCATGTTTAAAACTGCGCTGCATCTCATCGTGTTATGATTCACGGTTTTGTCACGAGAGAGTCTGAACTCATATAAATATCCAATTACTATATATTTAGTGGTGATATTTAGAGAGCCCGAAAGAATCTCAGCTCCTGCTATGGTTTTGAATCATCCTTATTAAGAATCAAGTTAATTGCTCCCAAACTTATTAGTCATTTCCCCATTAAAAAAAAATCTTATCACAAAATTGTTGAAAGGGAAGGCACCATTCAAAGCACCCATCTGGCAGTAGACAGAGACAATTTTTTCCCCTTTTGCTTGGCTTTCCCTCACAATGTTGCTGTTAAAATACTGAGGGCTTCTGTAATGACTATTGACCCCGTGGTTTAGGGATGCATTCTAGTCTTTCCCACACAGCTCTTGATTCTGTCCTTGTTTATACACATGGATGCTAAGACGAAACATCAGCTCCATAGCTTTCATCCATCGGTCTAATTCTTGTGCCATTCTGGATCCCTAAACCTTTCCTCCCCTGGACTAGCTGTCTTACAGTTCCCAGGAAACTATGTTCACATTTGGGGTTGGCGTGGTCTTGTATAGATCTGAAGCCTGTAACCACGGCTGCTATGAGTTCACGAGTCGACATGCCTCACACAGACCTGAGCCGCCCTTGAGTCTCCTCTTCGGTTCATAGGATATGGGTTTGTTTGTCTCACCACTAGTCTTTCTTCAAGGTCTTTATTGCAGTTCATATAGGACAGGTGCTCAGTAAACACTAATTAAAACGACCAGCTTGAAACTGTCTTCTTCTAAGATTTATTTTCTTAATTATATGCATATGGTTGTGTGTTTAACTACGAGGCCAGAGAGGGTGTTTGAGTTGGAGTTACAGGCAGTTATTAGCTGTCTAGAGTGGGTGTTGGCACCAGGGACCAAACGGTGGTATTTTGCAAGACCATCAAGTTCTCTTGACTGCTTAAATACCTTAAGGCCACTGTCTGCCTCCAAAGGTCACAATTTGCTTATGAGGACAGCAATACAAGCTCCTAATGTTCCACAAAGACTCCTGCACCATTTGTATGGCAAGCTTCTTCTTGGATTAGAACAAACTTATTGCTAATGATGGGCCAAAGTTCTGAGGGATATGTGTCACTGGTCAGTTTCACGTAAGACAGGAATGTACGTCGAGTTCATTGTAACAGCTGGTATGTGTGGACCCTGGGTTGGCTGTTTAAATTACTTGAGTCTTGGTTTTCTCATGTAAAACTGGAACCAATGATAGGATGTATTTAACAGTCTTGTCACAAGATTGCAACAGTCTCTGTGCATATGAAGTATTCAGAAAGATCTCTGGCTTGCAAGACGGCACAAGACATACCAGAGGAGAATCCATCCGGAGAGGAAATCACCCCCTTCCTTCATTTAGTCATGAGGTGAATATTTCATATAAGAGTTGGGGGAGGGAGTAGAAAAGTTAACATATCTGCTAATTCTTGTCATACAGGGGTATCTAAATTGGGGTGTGTGTATAATTTTTAGTTCATAGCCTTTGAATGTTAGGACCATGCAGTTGGAAGTTCCTTAATCTTGAGAGCTGTGGCTGCCTTGAATCATCTCCAGAGAAAAGATATCCGGGGCACAAAATGGAGGGCTCTTCCCCACCGTGGGTAATCCTACCGAGAGCACTTCATCATCCTGACACTTGATCCTCCATTCTGCAAAAGGCAGAGCCTCCTTGACCTTCGCCCATGCCACAGTGCTGCCGTGGGATCTTAATGAGATAAAGATGATGAAGCACTTCAATTTCCTTAAGCAGGGACAAGGCAGATATGTCATTTTTATTAGTCCGAATCTGAAAGTGCTTTTAATGAGCATCTTAGACTTCAAAATGTGCTACTTAACTTTATCTGTTTGGCATTAACCAGTTAGCACTGAGCTCATTGAAAATAAGGCCATGGGGCAGGATTTGCCTCATATAGAAATGTATACACCAAAGCTATGTGAGTTTCTTTTGTTTTTCATAAGCCATGAATCATCTAAATACATGGTGATGTGTTTTGTAGAATAGTATATATCCATTACAGCCGGGTTCCCCAAAGCAATGGAACGATGAATGCAAAGAAATCCTCATGATGCATTATTGATGTAATTTATTTATATAAGTTTCCATGCATGCCAATGCTCGCCAATCTCATATTTGTGTTGCCTGCTTGGGAATGAGTACACAAGGGTAACAGTGGAAACAAAGACATCCTGGAGAAAAAGCTAGAACATTTTTCTCTGTTTTGTTATTGTTGTTGTTTGTTCATTCATTTGTTTGTTCTGTTTTTAGACAAATATAGCCCTGCCTGGTTTGGACCTCATCAAGTAGGTCACGGTGGCTTCAAACTCACAGAGATTCTCCCTGATTCTATCTCCCAAATGCTGGGATTAAAGGTATGCCCCACCATTCCTGGCTAACAACAAGTACTTTCTTTGATTGTGCTATATGCCAGATTCGTGGCAGGTATGTTGAAATACATTGATTATTCACTTCCTATTCTGGATTTGATGAGAGTCATGTTTCTACTTGATCACACAAAGTTACATTTTTGCTACCAGTGTTACCGCTACTGCTACTATTCTGTGGTAGCATTTGACAATTCCACTATCACACCTAAGATGTAAATTCTTGCTCATGTACTTAATAAGCGACACTTGCAGGGCTATAAAGACATGGGACAAGAGGGAGGGGTAGAGTGCTGGAAGGAGAAAGTGATGTGTGGGTGAGATGTGCATGTTTCCAACCTTGAGGCTCTTGGCCTGACATCAAGAACCATCAGTGCCAGGCAAGCGACTAAAACTGGCCCAAATCCCTTAGTCCTGATGGCTTATTCAGCAGAGGACACACTAGCTATGGGGGGGGGGGGGGGGGGGGTGTGGAGAATGGGCAAATTCAGATAGGTGAGTCTAGGGAGAGGGAATGTTGACTTCTGTCTGTCAATCATGTTCTTCAGTCTGCTGCTGTAGACCACTGAAGCATAACCACACAGGAAGTCTCTACAGGTTTTCATTCATCCATCCATCCATCATCCATCCATCCATCCATCCATCCATCCATCCATCCATCTATCCATCTCTTCTTCCATCCACCCATCCATCCATTCATCTATTCTTCCACCCATCCATCCATCCATCCATCCATCCATCCATCCATTTATGCATTCATTCACATTTTATGTGTTTATGTTCACGTGTGAGGGCACATGCTCCACAGTGCACATGTAGAGATCAGGGTGCATCTCTAGTCTTTACCTGTTGAGTCATGTCATTGGACATAGGTGTTGCTCACCTCAAGCATGGAGTGTACACGTTTGGATTTAGCCAAACCAAAAATGAACAGGCAAATAAACAAATAAATACAAGCAAACTGTTCTTTGTTCTCTGAGGAACAAAACAAAATCTAGCTTTATCTGTAATAGTTCATTTACAATGTCCAGGATATAGTCCAAGGTTTTCATGATATTAAAAGAAAAAAAACAGAAAAACATAAAAATAAACTCATGTCCTTATTTGTGTATTTACTTGAGAAATGGTCGCACAATATGGCCTTGGCTGGCTTGGAATTCCCAGACTGGCCCTGAAGTCGGGACAAACTGTCTGCCTCTGCCTCTAAATGCTGGGATTAAAGGAATTTGCCACCAGGCCCAGCTGAAATCATACATTTAAATGGATTCTACTGTGAAAGAGGAACAGTGGCTTGGGACTCTATCTTATAAAGCTTGAAAGAGAAGAGAAGTTTCAACTGCTATATGAAAAATGAGGTAAATAATGATAATTAAAAGAAATCAGAGAACAGTTGAGAAAACAAGGTAAATGCCATTTATATGGAAAATGCCAATAAAAGAAATCAAGATTGGTGAACTCGTAGCTAGGCCAATGAGATGAGCAGCATCAGAAATGAGGCAGAACCTGTCTTCATGGCTCCTGTATCAAAAGAGTGTGGTCAGATTACAAACGATATATGCCCGCAAACAGAATAATGTAAAGTCAAAAGTATCCCTTAAAAATTAAAATTTAATAAACAGCTATTGTATAAAACCTATAATAACCCAATGTCTAAAGAGGCTGCATTTGTGAAAACTTTATAAATCTTCCTACCAATGACAGCAGCTGCTTCACAGATCATATATCAAACCCTTCAGTCATTTGAGGGACTGATGAAAGCAAGCTCCCAATTCTCACTAAGCAGAGAAGGAAGGATCACCCCTCAGTTTGTTTTAGGAGGGCATGGTAACTCTGACACCAAACACCAAAACCTGACAAAACATTGTAACAGAGAAATTATAGAACAATGTCTTAATCAACACAAAAAAAATCTACAAGAAAATATTAGCAAGATGCTTATATCAGTATGTAAAATGTAGCAAAACAGGTTTTGTTTCAGGAATATGGGTCTGAGTTACTTCTCAAAATGTCATCAACAGACTCTGCTACTTAAACAAAATCAAGCATTTTAAAAATACATTTTTCGGGGCTGGAGAGATGGTTCAATGGTAAAGAGCACTTACTGGTCTTCCAGAGGACTTGTCATAGGTTCTTAGGACCCCTGTCATGTGCTCTACCATAGTAACACTAGCAGCTGGGGATCTGTCACCCTCTTATGGCCTCCTCCAGTACTGCACTCGTATACACCAACCCATACATAGACACATACACCAAATGAAATAGTAAAAAAAATTATAATCTACAATAATTTCGATAAAGTCTGAGAAAATTTGCAAAATTTCACTCTGACCTATGATAAAAGAAACACTGTAACGTCAGAGAACAGAACGGATCCCATTATGATGACTACGATCTTTGAAATATCATTAGGGAGAGACTAAAAATTTTCCCTTTGGGAAGAAGTCAAATTATCACTATTTGCTGATGATATGATAGTATACTTAAGTGACCCCAAAAATTCCACCAGAGAGCTCCTAAATCTGATAAACAACTTCAGCAAAGTAGCTGGATATAAAATTAACTCAAGCAAATCAGAGGCCTTCCTCTACACAAAGGATAAACAGGAAGAGAAAGAAATTAGGGAAACAACACCCTTCACAATAGCTACAAATAATATAAAATACCTCAGTGTAACTCTAACTAAGCAAGTAAAAGATCTGTTTGACAAGAACTTCAAGTCTCTGAAGAAGGAATTCGAAGAAGATCTCAGAAGATGGAAAGATCTCCCATGCTCATGGATTGGCAGGATTAATATAGTAAAAATGGCCATCTTACCGAAGGCAATCTACAGATTCAATGCAATCCCCATCAAAATTCCAACTCAATTCTTCACAGACTTAGAAAGAGCAATCTGCAAATTCATCTGGAATAACAAAAGACCCAGAATAGCCAAAACTATTCTCAACAATAAAGGAACCTCTGGTGGAATCACAATCCCGGACCTTAAGCTGTACTACAGAGCAATTGTGATAAAAACTGCATGGTATTGGTACAGTAACAGGCAGGTAGATCAATGGAACAGAATTGAAGACCCAGAAATGAACCCATGCACCTATGGTCACTTGATCTTTGACAAAGGAGCTAAAACCATACAATGGAAAAAAGACAGCATTTTCAACAGATGGTGCTGGCTCAACTGGCGGTCAACATGTAGAAAAATGCAAATCGACCCATTCCTTTTGCCTTGTACAAAGCTCAAGTCCAAGTGGATCAGGGACCTCCACATCAAACCAGATACATTGAAACTAATAGAAAGTAAAGTGGGGAAGAACCTCGAGCAAATAGGCACAGGGGAAAATTTCCTGAAGAGAACCCCAATAGCTTCTACTATAAGATCAAGAATTGACAAATGGGACCTCATAAAGTTGCAAAGCTTCTGTAAGGCAAAAGACACTGTCAATAGGACAAAACGGCAACCAACAAATTGGGAAAAGATCTTTACCAACCCTATATCTGATAGAGGGCTAATATCCAATGTATACAAAGAACTCAAGAAGTCAGTCTCCAGAGAACCAAATAACCCTATTAAAAAATGGG
>JADRCD010231351.1:0-12286 GCA_019843815.1 Montemys delectorum
TTTGAGTGGAAAAGATAACAGGGAAGCATCAGCATCCTTCACTCTGTCTCCTGACTGTGGGCATTGTAGGAGCAGCTGCCTCCTTCTGCATCGATGCCTTGTGCCAGCCTGGACTGTACTCTTCAAACAGCAGCCACAATAAAACCTTCCTTTAAACTGCTACACTCATGTACTTTATCAGAGCAACAAGGAAAACACTCATTCTGATTTCACTATTCTTAATCAAAGTTCATCTGTGTTTCTTCTTTACTGAGAACATTTTCTAGATTATTATTTTAATTTAATAATAAAATAAATTGTATTGTGGATTTTATAAATAGGTTTTAAAAATAATGAAGTTTTCTGTTTCTCCTGAAGTACTTATTCTAAACTTTTAAGGAAGCATTTTAAAATACTTATTTTATGTTAAATATGTTTTAAAAACATACAGGTATAAAATAGTGCATTTTTCAGTTTTTGAGGTAGCTTTTGCTTATTTAATTCTCCACAAATTTGAAAACTTTCTATAAATATTTCAAGCTTAAGATTTTAAATAGCTAAAAGTGAACTGACTTGCAGAGGTCAGGAAAGAGGAAGGATTCTTTGGAAGTTAAAAGCAGTAGACAATCACCATATGGATGATGAGAACCCAACCTGAGTCCTCTACAAGAACAGAAAGTGCTCTTAACTGCTGGGCCATTTCTCTTTCCATTTCTAAACAATGGATAGTTCTTAATTAGGCTATTCATTTTGCAAATAAAAATAGCAGCATTATAGTAAACATTTTAACATCCTTTAATATTGTGCTTCTTTGTTGAAAGAGCTGGGCGGGAGTATGTGTCTTCCAAGAATTGCTCCATCACAGCAGATATTTTATTTGGTCTTGAACACTGTTTCTCAACTTGTGGGTTACAACCACTCTGACAGTCCAATGACCCTTTCATAGGGGAGGCCTAAGAGCATCAAAAACACATATATTTTCATTATTATTCATAACTGTGTCAAAATTATAGTTATGAAATAGCAATGAAAATAATCTTATGATTGGGGGCACTACAACATGAGAAACTGTGTTAAATGGCTGTAGCATTAGGAAAGTTGAGAATCATTGCATCTGAAATATCATTGAGTATTCTAAATTTTCTAAGAAAAGCCTTTCTATGGGTTTGCCAATATCAGTGACAATGAGGAAAATCCACAAGTTCCTTTGGTTATTTCTTTATTTTCTCTATTTTCAGAGCTATTTCTTGTTACTAAAATGAATAATGAATCTAAGTTACTCATACTCCTTAACCAGAGTGATTGGATCAATGAGAAAGTCCTTCCAACAACACATCTTGAGAGGGTAGTTAGCTTTCAGCTCTGAGCTGGAGTCCCTTGAGACTCACTAGCCCTTCAGAGCCTTACTTCCTGCTGTGTTAGTTCATTCATTAGTTGTTCTTTCAAGCTCATTCCCTTCTGTAATTCTTGATACTGTATAAAAGTGAAGGGGAAGTTGCTTCTGCCAGTGGCGGTAAGGATGGCCCATTCCACATGACTGATTCTCAAGTGGGCGTGAAAGACTGTCAAGAGATCTTAAGTGGAGTTTTATCCATTCCAGTTCAGGCGGGAAAACATCTTCCACTCCACTCAACAAGAGATTTGAATGGAAGATTATGCTGAATTTGAAGCAATGTGCCTTTCTAAGGCTTCAAGCTAATTTTCTTTTGGTATATGGCAATTGTGAAAGATATAACTCTTTTATTTTTAGTTTATTTTCTTAGAAAAGTACAAGACAAAAAGTGATACTGGAATTACCATTTTAATATTTACCAAATTTTATTTATTTATATTTTATACATTTAGTAATTTCAGCACATATTGGGTCTGATTCTCTCCACAGGGGAGGTTTGTCAGGTAGTGGCTTGATGGTACATTGGAATCATGTTAGTTTGAATTGACAGCCACCATTTAAACACAGTATGGGACCCATGTATCAGAGGCACTTTCTTGTAAGAGTTCTCTTACCATCTTAACCTGAATCCATGATCTCTACTCTGTGTGGATCTCCATCTTAATTTTGTTTTACAAGGACTTATACTGACTAGGGGAGGGGGGGACACTGTTTTGAGGCTTCTTCTTTTTAATCTTATTACCTCTGTAAATACTCAATCTCAAAATATCCAAATTGTGCTGTTGAAGATCCTTAGATCTTCATTCTCCATCAATATAAACTTGACTGGGAAGGGGGGGGGGTGTCACAGTTTAGCTTTGAACAATTAAAATCCAGGGAACAGACAAAGTTAAAGCAGTCTACTCTCAGGTGAGCAGCATCCATTACGTCCACTTCTGGGACCCATTCTCCACACTAGTAGAACTGTGATCTCTCTGCTTTGCATCTTTCTACTTAAAATGAAAGTCAGTCTCCCTCTCATCCTGTCTTTGAAATATAATGTGGTTCTGTATGGATCATGGAATCCAATAGCCTCTGACACTGTCTGTTTCTCCCTCTTTCCCCTTACATATGTGATCTTTTCTCCAGCCCCATTCTTTCCCACCATTTCTTTGTTTGCTTTGTTTGATGTGTCTTGGTCCTGTATCAACATAAGATATCCAAGAAGTCTTCTATGAACCCTTAGTCAAGCAACCAGTATGTCTCATGCTTCCTTATTCTGGTTGGTTGGGGTATCCTCTAAGTCATGACCATTAGAAGAGTGACTGATGTGATTTGTCATTCTACCACTGTGTGACTTTCTGGGGGCTGCACATGCCTTCTTAGCATTTCCTGTGCCCATACTAGTAAACCATAGAGACTTTAGAAATGAATCAATAGGGAGTATATGAATGTACACAGTAGTTCTTCCTGAACAAGTAACATTGGTAGCCTAATCTATAAATCTAAGTAGACTATGATTTGAAATACAGCCTACTGACAAGCTTTATAGACATCAATTTCTGAAAAGTTCCTTAATAGCTTTAAATTTCATTCTATTTACCTAAAAATCAACACTAAATATACTTCATTCAGTTTTCAGGCTATAGATGAAAAACCTACATGAATCAGCTATTGTAAGGATGAAAGTCATAATAAAAATTAATATGACTACTATAGAATTTTAAAAGGGACCATGGCCATGGCTAGGCATCCAGCTAGTACCATTTGTTAGTACTCTTAGGCTTCTGAAGAACTAGTTGGTACATGGGTTGAGAATCCACCATCAAACAGAGCTAGGAAAAAGAACCTATCTAACTGAACATCTAGTCAGATAGTCTTGAAATTATCTGGAGGCCCTGAGATAACCCAAATGTATAATCCCTTTACATGTAAGATATCATAGATTCTAACAAGTAGTAAAAATGTGTGTTCTTAGAGCCAGGAAAGGGGATAAGTATTTTGAAGAACTTTCTAGTTACAAGAATGACCAAAGTATTCAAGAATAGTGGAAGGCTTTGAGTGATAAATCTTTTTAAAATGAAATATATTAGTCAATGTCATACCTTCCATGTGACTTCTGTCTAATGTAGTCACTTCAACCATGATGCCATGTATACTGTTTTGATGCAGCTATAGGGGTTCTCACTGTAGGCTAAAGTATGGGGGCTGCCTGATTTGGCTTTAAAAAATGAAGAACTAAATAAAATTAATTTTTCTGTAAACTTTGGCACCTTCAGCATCTTATCACAATTACAATAAACAGACTAAGACAAGGGAAGTATAATATTTAAGACAAAGAGCTGGGCAAGATCCTAGGGGTAAAAGATAAAAATGGACCACGTTTTTCTGTTCCTCCCTGGGAAGTTGGAAGAACAGATTTGGGGATGGAGTCAGTGGAAAGTATCCTGAAATTTTCTCAGGCACTCAGGAAAGTTGCATCAGCTGAGCAGAGCATAGGAACTTGATTTTTGTGTTTTGATATTTTTCTTTGAAATATAGCTAAGATTAAAACATGATAATCTCTATTTTCTTCTTATTAAATGTTTACATATTTTAATGGTTCTTCAGAAATTATAAGTTATTTTCAAAATATATTTGATATTATAAAATCATATTTATATTTCAAACAATGTATTTAGCCTCTATCTTCCAATGTTGGTGCACACTCTTTTCAGCAATGAAATAAAATTCAGTTGTTCATTATAAAACCAAGATGCCCATGCTCTTGATATTTTATTCATATTTTATATCTATGATGGTGCTATTAAAACGGACTTGATAAATGTATATGGTTTAGAAATTTTTAAATTCACAAAATGTTTTGGAAATTCAGAGCTCTTTCGAACTGACCAGACATCTAAAGTCAAACAAACAAAAGGAGATAGATAAAAGTTGGAGGTGCTGGAGCTATAGCTCAAAGATTAAGAGCTCGGACTGCTTTTCCAGAGGATCTAGGTTTGAGTTCCAGTACCCACACGACAGCTCACAGCCTCTGTAACTCCTGTTTCCGGGGATATCTGATGCCCTCTTCCAGCCTCCGTGGATTTCAGGCACGTACCTGTATGTCTTCACACATTAAAACAATTTTACTAAATAGATAAGAGCTAGAAAATCCAGAACTAACTGGATTGTGTTGTCCCTCCCAGAATCAATGTATTTCAATGACTGTCTTTTAGAAAGCAGAACAGACCAAAGCTCCAGGATATCAAATCAACAGACAGAGCTTTTGTGGCCTAGGACAGCACTGACCATTGCACTCTGAACTAAGACAATAGCTGGCACACAGGCACTACTTGATACAGTCTCCAGGAACTTCCTGCCCCATCGCCTTTTTTGCTTTGATTTCAGGATCTGGCCTCAGGTTTCTCTTCTCATAAAGATGCTATTTAACTTTAATTTTAATGCAAATTTTATGGAAATCTGTCTTTAGCTTACTCCCTGATGCAAATTTAATTTGGCCACCAATGCAAATACACTTTATTAAGGGTAGAGGCTTGTCACTTCCTGCTATGTTCCCTTGAGCTAGACATCTCCAGACTTTGTATTCCAACAACAAAATTCCAGGGACTGAAGATATTAGTCAATAAACTCCTGAGGACCTGTCATCTCTCACTTTGAAAATTATAGGATATTCAAACTGAACCATTTTGTATCCTATTTCCATTTTTTCTCAATTAATACATTGCATCTGATACTGCATGTCCCAGTTTCTTTCTGTTGCTGTGGGGAAACAGTGGTCATACACAGTTTGAGGGAGGGAAGGCTTTCTTTGGTTAGTACTTTCCAGTCAGAGTCCACGACTGAGGAATGTCAGGACAGGAACCCTGAGGCAGGAGGGTAACCCTGAGCTTTTGGAGGGGTTTTGCTTACTGGTTTGCTCCTCACTGCTTGTTCACTTTACTTTTTGGTATAACCCAAGATCACTTGCTCAGATGGAGCACTTCCTACTGGCCTGGGTCCTCTCATATCAGTCATCAGTAAAACAAACAAACAAACAAACAAACAAACAAAAAACCTCAATGGACATGCAATCAGGTTAGTTAATCGGTTGAAAGCATTTCCACAGTTGAAGTTCCCTTCTAGGTTACAGGCTGACAAAAACTGACCTGCTAGCTATGTCTTTAAGTCTTTTAGAAAAAAACTCCTCCTTGTGAATCTCAGTGTTTAAATGGAGTCCTTTGGATACGATAGGGTCCACACTAGGAAGATGAGAATATTTAGCTCCTCATTATGTCACAATCATTTTTCTGAGTTCTGAGGTCTCATCAGTTAACATTTTTCACATGATTCACAGAACACTTCATGTCAGGGTAACGTTACAGTGAGTGTAATCCAGCTAACAGCAACACAGTTTAATGCTTCATAAGCCCTCTAGTGCCCAGCCAACCGAGTGCTCTAAGCTATCCAACAGGGTGATGGGTACCTCATTGCTCATGGTGATTTATGCAAGATGATTATAATTAATTCTTTTTTCTCTTTAGGAATTATCATGACTAGAATAGCTATCTGTATCTCCAGCCCTCAAGCCAACATCATTCACTGTGTTAGGAATGACATGTCTCTTCAGCACTGGGGAAACTATGCAAATCATGAGTGCTACTGACCCAAGGAGCACCAATGAAAACCTCCTATACTCACAGCCAGGGAAACTGTTCTGATGCCACTCGGTTCTAATTCAACAATAAGATTTAAAGTACGAAGGACATTCCTGCTTTTTGTTTATGAGCACATCAAGCCCTCAAGTTCAATAGTGTTTTATCAGTTGATGTTCATGGAGGTATGCAGACAGCTGGAGGTATATTTCTACTGTGCTATGTTGATAATTTAACTGTAACTATTATGTAAAGGTAAATATAAATTAAAAATAATTAATATTAATAGATAATTTTCATGTCACTTATTTTGTAGACTTTTGTTATGATCATTATAGGTTTAATATGGAATTTCTGTGATTTTTTTCCATGTACCAACAAGGCAGTATTTAGTCAAGTCTGTTGACTTGGACATGAAATATGGAAGAAAATAAATACCTACTATATTTTTCTACTTTAAAATCTTTTATTGGTATTGCTTGAGAGAAAAAGTCACTTTTAGTATCTGTAGGAAATGACATATTTAATATACTAAAGTGGAAGGAGACAGTCAGTTGAGTGCATTACAAGTTATCAAGTGTGCTTTGTTCTTTCCTCAAGTACAAGCATAGGGAGTAGGGCATGAATCAGGTCACTTGGGGAAGCAAGGAGAAGTAATTAATCATTGTGGAGTTAGTTGGAGTCCTGTTATGTTGGAGATAGCAAAACAAAGCTGCATGTGTATGTATGTATGTATGTATATCTATGGTGTAATCTAATTTTTTAAAAATGATATTTTTGCATCATCACAATGTCAACAAATCTCCCAAATCACTCTTTACTTTATTTCTCTCTCTTACTTCACTAACATCAAAATTCTCCTCTTTACTCTCATGAGAGACACCCAAGAGCATACTGCAGTTGTGTGTGTCATTCCCTGGGCAACCTATTTACACATGAACTCTATGAATGTCTTCACTTGCAGATATCTTTCTACCTTGACCTAATCCCACCTCCTTTTTACTGTCTATTTTGGGGGATAATACAAACAACACAACAACCACAGCAGCCATCTACGCTGCCTCAGCCATATGCTGCTCTGCATTCAAATCTTACAGAAGCCCAGTCTGGTCCACTTGCTCATCCATCATTCTTACTAGCATCTGGGACCAGTCCATTTCATAGTTTTTCCTCTTCTGTCAATAATCTGTTATTCCTACGGCCTACGACAAAACTTGACACAAGTATGTATGAGAAGCACCTTGTAAATTGCCCTAACATTATTTTGCCAGGATGTAGGCTGTCCAGCCCACTGCTATTCCCTGGGGTATTCTCATTTTGACTCTACTTCACTCACCTCACTGGCTCAGCTAACACAGCTCTATAAACTTTCAAGTCCATGACTCCTGGGGTCTGTTTCTGAGGTCAACTTCCTTTATATTCTTGTTATTTCCTTGGAACATTTTATTTAACTCAAATGGACTGGCACTGGCCATTTCCTGAGTAAGCAAAGGACTGCCTCAGCTTTCTTCAACTCTGCTATAACCCCAGGCCAATGGGACTCTCTTGTCTTGTCACGACTCTACTTCCTTCAAATCATCAATCTCTTTCTACAATATCTTCAAAGACCTTTGCATATACTCTGGGATTCAGATCACACTTCCACTTTTAGAAAAGGAAAGGAAAGGAAAGGAAAGGAAAGGAAAGGAAAGGAAAGGAAAGGAAAGGAAAGGAGGGGAAGGGAAGGGAAGGGAAGGGAAGGGAAAGGGAAGGGAAGGGAAGGGAAGGGAAGGGAAGGGAAGGAAAGGAAAGGAAAGGAAAGGAAAGGAAAGGAAAGGAAAGGAAAGGAAGGGAAGGGAAAGGAAAGGAAAGGAAGGGAAAGAAGAAAGCACCATAGACATCAACCATTAGGAAAATTCACATTGTTAAAATCTCTAAGCTGCAGGTGTCTACTCTTAATTCCTCCCACTCCAGTTTACCATGTCCTGTGTTCTGTGGGTCCTTAGAATTTCTGTTCTTCCTGTGAATCAGTCCTCATGACTGAGCTAACACAACAAGGCTCTCCCAGGACTCAGGATTTTCCCTTCATTCAGCCCATGCCGAGATGGAACCCAGTCTGACGAAATGCAACCATCGTTCCTGTATCATTTCTACTTCTGCTCCAGAAAGGTTTGCCAGTTTCAGAGTGGAGCAATTTCATGAGTGGAGTGGTCCCTTTAGAAATGCTTGCCAGTCTCAGCTATTTCTATTCTCTTTTGTCAACAATCCTTTTTCATCTCCATGTAATCCTTTAGCATAACATGCACATAATAGTCCAGATTTACTATCAAAAATCAACTTATTACTCATTGGAATGCTGAATTTGAGGGGATAATGAAGGTTTTTCCCAAAATACATTATTTCTTTTTTTTTTTTTTCAGCACATTTTCAGCACAAGAGGAGTAGGGAAGAGAATGCCCATGTTCCATTTAAAACGTGTTCATTGATAAGCAACAGCTGTTTTCTTCTTCAAATCTTATTACTTAGCACCCCAACACAAGTATTGCCTCCATTTCTACAAATGAGGGAACAGTATGTTAAGGGTGGCTGAGTAACTGTCCACAGTCTGTGTTCATAGGTTTCACTGGCAGACCCATTCTTAGCACCATCTGTGCCAGCGCCACCTGCTGGCTTTGCCATTACCAAACGCAACACAGGAAGGTCTTTTCCCCAGAAAGAGAAAGCAATTGTAAATTGTAAATTGCCAGCATTTGATATCACAGAACAAGCTGATTGATCCGCCAAGAAAGAAAAACCATGAACCTTGTTTCATAGTACAAAAGTGGATTTAACGTCATAGTGGAAAAACGAGTCAAGGATACCTTGAAATTACAAAGTCAAATCCTAAGCTGTGTCTCTTTCATTCCTGGGGGATACCACACCCATGTGCTAGAGTGAGAACTCAGACTAAACCAGTGTAGCTCCGCCTAAGGAAAAGAACAGAGAGATAGTTTGTGACCACAGCACATGGCTCTGGTCACTGCCGCTGCCTTGTGAACTCGCCAAGGGTCTAGGATTGAGGACAGGTGTTAAGAATAGGAATAAATCCGCCCAGTTTTCTCTGTCATCCACACTGCTCTGCTTCTACCTCGAGTGTGAGGAAGTTATTATCTAGTTGCTGTCCTCAGATCTTCCCTTTAATTCTCCACCAGGTCTGTAGAGGCCTGAGGCAGTGATGAATGACTCTTACCCGTTCTCCACGTTAGGAGGCCGGCATCTCCCGGGATGAGGCTTCTTCTTCTCAAGAGCAAGAAAATTAGTTTTTACACAGATGGATGGAGATACTAGGGAGCCAATAGAAAGTGAGGGAATGCAACTGTGTTATGTTAGAAACTCACGTTGTTTTGTTCAACTTCATGGCTTGAAAGGGTCTGAGAAATGATCACATTCTATTTCTGTGAATCTTCCCTGGGAGATAGCACCATTTATCCTCTGTCCTTGTGCCTCGTGCCAGTAAATGGATATGCTTGGTTTCTGGTTTCTTTATTAGTTAGTTAGTGGGTCTACTCTTCACTCTCTGCTTCTAGCAACAACCCACATACCTCTCTATGATTAGTTTTATGCAGATGTATTATAATTCCTGTCCTTAGAATCGATCACTCCATTCAGATGCAGAGACATATTTTGTGTAACAGACAGCAGTTCTGAATCTTTCTAATGCTGTGATCCTTTAATACAGTCCCTCATGTTGTGGTGGACCCCCCCCCCCAACCACAACATTATTTGGTTGCTACTTCATAATCGTAATTTTGCTACCGTTATGAATCATAATGTAATTATCTGATACACAGGATATCTGCATGTCGGAAGGGGAAGGGGTCATGACCCACGGGTTGAGACCTCCTCTACCTCAGCCTTTGCCAGTTCCAACCTATCTGGGCTCCTGTTGTGGTTCCCCTGGGCTCCTCATGTGTTATGGTTTGGTCTGACTTCCTTCTCCCCAGTTAATCCTTTACCACTCCAGCAGTAGGAAAGCATTAGAAGTGATCTCCCATTCTTTGCCCCAGAGCATCCCATTAAAAGCATGATTTCTACCTGGGTATTTGAGAGCACACACAGGCCTCGCTCCCTTTACAGCAGCAGTTTTGAGAACTGGCTAGCAATCTGCCGGCTTCACAAACCTGCCAGATGTTTGCAGTACACACTGAAGTTGAAGACCCACCAGCCAATTTCCAAAAACTTAAGAGGGCGTGCTGTCAGAGCTTCTCAGGAGATAGCTCTGACAGTACCTGACTAATACAGATGTAGAGGCTCACAGCCATTCATTGAACTGAGTACACGATCCCCAATGAAGGAGTTAGAGAAAGGTTCTATGGAGCTGGAAGGTTTGCAGCCCCTTAGGACAAACAACAATATGAACTAACTAATACCCTCAGAGCTCCCAGGGACCCAACCGCCAACCAAGGACTGTACATGGTGGGACTGATTGTTTTGGCAGCATGTGTATAGTAGAGGATTGCAAAGTCGATCATCTATAGGAGGAAAGGACCTCGGCCTTGTGAAGGTTTTGTGCCCCAATGTAGGGGAATGCCAGGGCCAATAAGTGGGAGAGGGTGGGGTGGCAGGCATGGGGAGAGGGGAGGCAACAAAAGTTTGTTCTTGTTGTTTTTGTTTGTTTGTTTGTTTGTTTTTTGGAGGGGAAACTGGGAAAGGAGAAATTGACATGTAAATAAAGAAAATACTTAATTAAAAAAAAAAAAAAAAAAAAAGAAGAGGGCGTGCATGACTTTCATGCCCGAATCAAAGGAACCTGCAGGTTCATGTCTGCGTTCTCTCTGCATTGCCTTGCTATCATGCTAAAGAGCGTGCCATCCTCACATTCGCTGGAGTCTGATCCTCTCTGTCTGCACTAGGACGCTTTTTCCTGGATGCTGCATCTTTTCATCCTCCACTCATCTTTAAGTTCTCAGTCTGGACATCCATATATCTACATAGATCTTCTGCTCTCCCCAATTGGTTTTATAAATAGCTCTCTGGACAATTTCCTTCTCGAATTAGACCAGTGTTTTGTAACTTCCTCCCTCTAAGTGCCTTCCTCTACAACAACAGCTTAGGATGTAGTTCAACTATGCTGATTAAAGAAAGTGTCTTTAGGCCTACAAATTACTGTCCAGTTCTTGAGCCATGCCACCCCTCCCTGTGATGCTTGGCTTTCTATGTCTCAGCATCTTCATTGTTAAAATGGGAGGAATAACAGCTTACAATTATTTATGTTACTTACAAAGTTAACGTTAATAATTCGTTGAGAATATAGAACTAAAAAGGAATTACACATTTAAGGCCATTTTCATATGTAATATCTGATCCCACAGTCTACAGCGAGTAGGTCCTAACTCATGCTAGTGAAAGAGGTTCAAGCATACCACTCAACATGAAAATATCCACTGCTGCTGCCTGGCTACTCTTCTTGTCTTCCTCACTTCACTGGTTACTTATGCTTTGGTGATCCCCTCCTTTCAACACACGATTATAACATATTCACACCAGAGAAAACGTATTGCTTCATTTTAGTGTAGGCTGCATGTACATTATGGATGCTCTAGTTCCCAGCGGCACATTTCTCTTGGTTTTTTTTTTTTTTTTTTTTTTTTTTTTTTTTTTTTTTTTTTTTTTTCCCTGTGGTAAAATGTGGGATGGAGAATGTAGACTTTGTAAGGCAGAGGGAATCCTGGAGACCATGCTTATGTGTTCAGGCTTATTAATGCAGATCCGGATTATGCTCTGAATACACCTAGTCTCAGTAATTCCTAATGCTTCATAAAATATCTCTGTTCCTCCCTCCCAATAGGTGACATTCCTGCTATGGACTTTTAGATAAAAATGCTATCTGAGCTAATTATGACTGCCAGATATTTACTTTCTGTTTGGCTTTTTGTGAGAGCAAATCATTAGTCATAACTGCTTCTATTTCACTGAGTAAGTACCACAGTGAAGCGACAAGGACTGGCACCCACAAGCCAGGCAGAGGGTTCCCTTCCTCTCTACAAGTCAGGGAGAAGTCTTCATGCAGAAACTATAGGTTAATTCCTGACTATGACTCAACACTAATAAAACTAATAAATAACACTAATAAATAATAAATAACGCTAATAAAACTAGAGGGCAGGGGAAGTCCTTATTTTGCTACTCAACAGGTCATATTATAACATCTTAACTAAATTTGCTTGGAAAACTCTTCATGTGACAAACTGGCTGAATTTGTCAATGGGCAGAACTGGCACAGAAAAGTCTGGAAATCACATCCAGACAGATCATCTGCAATGTGGAGGAGTTGGAGAAAGAG
>JADRCD010231352.1:0-30713 GCA_019843815.1 Montemys delectorum
CTGGCTTTAACTATTTAACTACTGGACTTCAGTTTGAGATTTACTTCCAGGAAGATACCTACTACAAAAGATGTCAATCAGTGTGTGTAGGAGAGGCTAGGGTAGCACACAAGGTCCTCTCTCAAAAAAGACTGGAGAATCTTTTCCCTGGGTTTACTCTGTCTTTCTTAGCTACATGTGCATCTGGGGCTCTTGAGGCATAAATGGCCCAGAATATTGGCCTTCATACCATTTCGGTAGACCTGCCCTGATCCTATTGCCCTGCATCTTAACAGAGCTTCATGATCTTTGCTCAGAAGATTCCCAGGGCCTTCACTCACATTTCCCTCCAGTTTCTATATGTTGGAAATAAATACATTTGCCAAATTCATGTTAGCCCATGCTGTTGAAATGAGAATTCACACAGAGGACTTGATTATTCCAGACCCAGGATAATGACAAGCAAACATAACACTGTTTTTCCATCCGTGTACAAGGGATCATGTTCACTGATCCTGGGGAATAAGGATGCTTGTGACTGAATTAGTAAGTATCTACCCATCATAAGTGATGACTTCTGATTCCTACCTACATTATGGGAATGTAGGTAGGACACACACACACACACACACACACACACAGATGGCCAACAATACTGCTTAACAATCAATAATCTATAAACAAATGAAATATCTACACTTGTGTACAGATATGTATGAGTTATCTAGTTATTAAGGAAGTCTTTTTTCCTGATTTGTCTTAGTTGCTTTTTTTGTGGTTGTGATCAAGTCATGACAAAAGCAATTGAAATGAGGGAGTGTTTGTTCTGACTGACAGCTCAGGACACAGCAGCTCATCTTGGGTAGATGTGGCCATGGCAATAGACTAGCAAGGCCCTAGGCAGGAAGCAGAGGTGGGCTAGCTTCCTCCTCTTTCAGTTAGGACCTGGGTCATGGGATGATGCCACCACATCAAGGTGTGCCTTCATCTTCAGTCAGTCCTCTTAAGAGCTGTGTCTCCTAGGTGATCCTAAATCTAGTCAGGTTGACAGTGAAGGTCAACTGTCACTCCACTTAGAGGTCAGTTGCTTAATGGGAGACAAAGGCTAAATAACCAACCCAAATCATTTCTGCTAAGGGCAGTCCCCTGAGTCAGCGGGAGAAAACATGATCCTGAACGTGTCATTTCTTAGTTAGCTGTTTTTAATTATATGTGTGTAAAAGTAAGAACAAATTTTATTTTCTGAAAAAGTGTCTGCTTCCAGATGAGCTCCATCCTTAAGCTTCTATGTCTTTTACTTGGAAACATACCACATAAATATTTCTTGGGATTCTTTAAAATTTAAGTTTCAGTCCTAATTCGTAGCAACATTTTTCAACTCTTAAACTGTGTTATTTAATATTTAGTTTTCTAAAGACACTATACTTTCTCACCATATGTACCATTTGTTAACATGGGAAGCTCTGTTATGGGTAAAAAAGTTGAAATTATAATTAAAAAACAACAACTTCAAAACAGATAGAGGGCTGGTGAGATGGCTTAGCAGATAAACGTGCTTGCTTCCAAACCCAGGAACCTGAGTTTGACCCTCAGAACCCACAAAGTGGGAGAAGAAATCAATTCCTGCATCTGAGGCCACAAATGTACCGTGGCACACATGTGGTCCCTAATTTACAGAACATTAAAGACAAACATATTAAGGGCACCCCCAGTTCTCTGATAGCAAGAAAGCATAAAGCAATTAAAAGGAGTGTCACAGGGCTCCAGGAGACAGCTCAGCGTGTGAAGCTTGCTGTACACATGGAAAGATCCAGTTTATATCGCTTGTACCCACACAAGAAGCCGGGCCTGGTGCTGAGGGCTTGCAGTGACAGCACAGGCAGAGAGAAGCACACAGGTGAAGCATTTGGATTCACCTGTCTGCCAGCCTAACTTACCTGGTAGACCTTGGTCCCACAAGAGACCTTGTCTCAAATATCGAAGTGGACAACATATAGAGAATATCACCCAGGACTGACCTGTGGCCCCTACATATGTGCACAGGAACACATATGCTGTGAGTATCATATGTACTGTACCCCACTAGAACATACACACAGTATCCATACACATACAGGACCAATGTAATGACCAGCTTTCACTGCAAGGTTTTTACTATTTTTAGGAGAAAGACTAAGGACACTATATTTTAACACATTAAAATAAGACTTGATTTGAAGGTTTCAATGAGAGTGGCCCCCACAGGCTCATATATTTTAATGCTTAGTCACCTAGCAGTAAAACTGTGTGGAAAAATTAGAAGGCATGACCTTGTTGGAGGAAGTGTGTCATTGGGTGGGTTTTGAGATGTGTGTTCTGTGCCATCTGCTTTTTAATTTTGACTTTACAGAGGATTATAGTTAAGAGATTGCCATGAGTCTCAGAAGAACCTTTGGACTTTTAAAGTGTTGAGACTGTGATAAACTACTGGGACTTTTGAAGTTGTACTGAGTGCTTTTGATATACCTACACGCATGTGAGGACCAATGAGTGGAATGTAGTGGTTTGAGTGAGAGTCCCTCTTCCACATGTAGACTCAGATATTTGAGTGCTTAGTCACCAGAGAGGGGAACACTTTCTAAGGATAAGGAGTATTAGGACGTGTGGTCTTGGAGGAAGTGTGTCACTGGATGTGGGTTTGAGGAGTCAAAGCCCATGCTAGGCTCAGGCTCAGGCTCAGGCTCAGGCTCTCTCTCTCTCTCTCACTCTCTCTCTCTCTCTCTCTCTCTCTCTCTCTCTCTCTCTCTCTCTCTCTCTCACACACACACACACACACACACACACACACACACACACAATTAACAACAAAAATAAAAAGGATTCCTATAAAAATATATGAAAACTAGAATTTATAATGGTGCATATAAGCAAAATATTAAAATAATGATGTTTCTAATAAATTTTACTATACACAGATAATAATAGAAGAGATAGGGTTTTTAATGGTTTAAATTGTTAAGAGATTTATAGTAAATTTGCTTTTAGAAAAATATTGGTTAAAATGTCATTAGGAAAAGCCCAGCTGAAATTTAAATTTGTACACCTGTTAGTGGAAGAAAAAGAATTCATTTATATGTAAGTCCACATATTTAAAAAAAGGTTCTCATTAAATTCTGTTTTATTTGCAATTATGTTCAGCTACTAGTCAAAGTTTGGGATCTGTCTGCAGAAAACTTTGTCTCTGAGGGCATTCTTGACATATTTGTGATTCAACACCAGCAGCCCTTAGGAGATCTCAGAAACAAGGATCTAAATAAACATTTGTACAAGGTTTCTATCATAGAATTCACGAGAAAGGGTCCTGGAAAATATTTAAACAATGATATTTAAATTGTTTGCCAGTGTGTGCTTAATATAATTTCAGCAATTCTTCTGGTAATATATTTAAATTTGCAGGTTCCAATTTTATTAATGACATGAGGCTTATTCATATTAACCACCCCCAATGAATTCTTTACAGTTTTCATTTTCTGTAATTATATTCTTCCAGCTTTTCTGCACATGACTTAATACTTTGACATATTGCTGATTTAAAAAGTGATTATAAATTTGAGATATTCTTTATCCATGGAAAAATAATCAGAATCTCTCAGTAAGTAAAATTTTCAGTCTATGATGACTTTAAAAAGGAGTTTTGCTTGGTACCTTCCTCTACTGTGCATTTCAACTTAGAAATATTATTTAATGCAATGAATTTTCAACAGGATTCTGATTCTTTTGAGGCATAGGCATGCAGGCAGAAAGAACAACCTGTGAATGTTCGTATCACTTCGGGGTTCTAGGTGACTGACAGATTGGAATTTAACATTTCGGTTTCACAGACATCAAAAGACTGTGTTCACTGTGTTATAACAGCCCCAGTATGAGAACCAGCAGGATACCACGAACCAAGCAAGCAGTTCACCTTCATTTTCCTGGGTCTGAACATGCTTAAATTCCACAAATTAAAAGAGGGTGTTGGAAAAATGACCATGAGCTGTTATTAAACAGAAAACCAGACCGAGGACCTACGAACACAGTAACTAACTAACCATGGCCAGCAGCTCTTCCTGTGCTGTGCAGAGGTGAGGGATGGGTCACCCTGCAGGGTCTGCAAGACGTTCTCTCTCCTTTCACAAGTTCCTGGACTTAATTTCTAAGGATCAAAGACCCCATTGGGAATAGCATTCTTTTGCTTTTGTTATGACAACTTCCAAATAAGTGGGAAAAAGATATTAGTAAGGCAATACCACTAATTCACTCGGCTTATTTTTTAACTCAATTTTTTTTAATCATTGTAAGTTACAAGCATGGGCCATGTTACTTTGTATCCTTAATTCGAATTAGCATGTTATGATCTTAATGAGTGTTTGAGCACTTGCATACATTTCTAATTAAAAGATAACATGTGTGTGTGTGTATACACATACACAGCATACACACACAGACACATATCAATGGAGAAAACAAAAGAGTGTCTGAAAGCCCCTCTTCATGAAGTAACCCTGGACTTAAGCTGATACATTTCTTTGTATTAAATTGAAATTACCGTTCGTGTATTTCTTTGCCTACTGCTTATAAAAACTGTCATTTTTAATCTTCATCCTTACTATCCTACACCATGATTTTATAAGGCAGCATATGCTTTACTACATTATATCCAAACTAGTCAATGTACTTTACGCTCAATACATATCAGAATCAATATAGTCTATTGAAATGAGTCTGTCATCTCACTGCTACCAGTACAGTGCACCTTCAGATACTGACTTAGTCATTGTTCTACCTGAGGCACCAGGACAGCAGCAAATCTTACAGAGGAAAGCATTTAATTAGGGCTGGCTTACAGTTCAGAGGCTCAGTCCACTGCTGTCATGGCAGGAAGCATGGGGGCATGCGGGCAGACTCAGTGCTGGAGAAGGAGCTGAGGATTCTACATCCAGATCCACAGGCAGCAGGCAGAAAGACACACTATGCCTGGCTTGGCCTTCTGAAACCTCAAAGTCTGCACCCAGTGACACACGTCCTGCAACAAGGTCACATCTCCTTGTCCTTTCCAAATGACCAAACATTTTATGAATATTTATTTATTCTCTAACGTTAATTTTCTGGAAACGGCATTGTTTTCTCCAAGGTAATATTTTTTCTACTATGCATTTTTAATTATGCGTCTGCATGTGTGTTTGTGGTATGTGTACACGAGTGTAGTGCTCAAGCTGTCTGGGAGAGCAGGATCCCCAACCCTCTGCAGCTGTGAGTTACTGATGAGTACAGGGAATCAGACCAGGATCTTCTGAAAGAGTTGCAAGCACTGTTACCTCTGAACCCTCTCCCCAGCCACCAAAGGCGACGTCATAAAGATTCTGCCCAATCCCCAGTGACACTTTGTCTTTTGTCCATTTGTTTTTCTTATTTACATGTAGAAATGAGAACTAAAGATGTCTCAGACACTAAGTAGAACCCATGGAAAATCCTTATCACCTACTTTGTTTTGCAAGCTTTCCAGCGTCCACTGCAAGAAGAAACACACTGCTCAATAATCATACAGCAATATAGTAGCATACAAGCAAATTTCCCATTAAATTCCTAGCTATATCAGAAGAATCGGTGAGTGAACTGGCTGGTTTGTCTGTCAATGTGACACAAGCTAGAATGATGAGGAAGGAAGGAGTGAGTGCACTGGCTGGCTTTGGCTTTGATCAGTGAGTGCACTGGCTGGCTTTGGCTTTGATCAGTGAGTGCACTGGCTGGCTTTGATCAGTGAGTGCACTGGCTAGCTTTGATCAATGAGTGCACTGGCTTTGGCTTTGATCAGTGAGTGCACTGGCTGGCTTTGGCTTTGATCAGTGAGTGCACTGGCTGGCTTTGATCAATGAGTGCACTGGCTTTGGCTTTGATCAGTGAGTGCACTGGCTGGCTTTGGCTTTGATCAATGAGTGCACTGGCTGGCTTTGATCAGTGAGTGCACTGGCTGGCTTTGATCAGTGTGTGCACTGGCTGGCTTTGTCTGTCAGTGGGTTACAAGCTGGAATCATGAGGAAGGAAGGGGCCTTAGTTAAGGAAATGCTTCCATGAGATCCAGCTGTAAGGCACTTTCTCAATTAGTGATCAGTGAGGGAAGACCCAGCCCATGGTGGGTGGTGCTCTCCCTGGGCTGGTGGTCCTGGGTACTATAAGAAAACATGCTGTGCAAGCCAGGGGAAGCAAGCCAGTAAACAGTACCCGTCCTTGGTCTGTGCATCAGCTCCTGACTCCAGGATCATGTTCTGCGTGAGTTCCCAGGATCATGTTCTGCGTGAGCTCCTATACTGACTTCCTTTGGTGATGAACTGCAATCTGGAAGTGTAAGTGGAATAAAACCTTCCCTCTTCAATTTGCCTTTTGGTCATAGTGTTCTGTCACAGCAATAGAAACCCTAACTAGGACAATTAGTATTAAGCCAATAGATCGCTGCCTTAAAGTCAAGATTGTGGGTGGTGTTCCATCACTGCATGCATAGGACTTAGCAGAGGGTTTGATACATAGTAGATGTGAAACCATCATTTGTCTAATGAACGAATGAGGTGCTAATTAGATCCACGTGTTCAGCTGTCATCCTCTGTCTGAACATTCTCATCCCCTCTCTCTGGCTTCATGAGCTGGTTAAGGCTTCAATGGACTATAGTAAATATAAACATATCAAAGATTTGTTTTCCAAGTTTCCTCATCAATTTTGAATTCCCTTTTATGATTCTCTACTGGCTCCTTAGGCTGTCTTGTCCTTCTCTCTCTCTCCAGAGTATCCTTGATCTGGTCCATGTTTGGGGTAATTCCCTACCTCTTCTCCCCAGCCAAACAGAGCCAGACGCTGTGGAACGTCACTGATACTGACTGCTAGACTCTACCAGATTCATTCATTGAAGTGCACTGTGATCAGTATAAGAGCTAGCTTTTATTGGACTTCAGTTCACAAAATGCCACTCATAGTTTGCCTCATTTATTCCTTGCTCTGACTCTCTCAGAGGTCTGTCAGAAGCATATTCATCTCACAGGGATGTAACAGAAAAATGGAGAGACGAAAAAGATGGATCCGAGTCGTCCAACCAAGCACCAGTACTACATTGTGATTTATCCTGCTCAACATCGGGTATTTGGTCAAATCTACTTGCCTGCCCTTGAAGCCAGACATCCAATATCAAAGCTCAGTCATGAAGGTGCCCTCCAGCAGGTACAGCCTGTGTCATCAGAGTTAATCATCTGCCATCTTGCTGAGAGAGTGTGGGCTCTCCCTAGCTGCCCTTGACTGGACTGCTCCTTAGCAGTTTGCAAATCTCTGCCCCTAGGGACATGTAGCAAAGTCAGTAGCTAATGTTTGTTTGTAAGGATGTGTGGTCTGCTCATTTACTTATGGAGGGGTGCTGTATTGAACCCATGCCTTGTGTTCACCGCCTTGGCAGCTCCTCTGGCTTGAGCTTGTGCTTCTACCTGTGCTTGCGATTGGTTCTTAGCCCTGCCATGATTCGCATTCGGGTATTCCATCCGGCTTGCCTCTTTGCCTCACATTGAATGTCAAATAATTCTGTCCTTAGCTCTCAGCTGGGGAATGACTTCAGATGGTCTCTGTCCACTTGTGCTGAGACCAACCATTTACTCTGTGACAATGGCAAGAGGTAATCTCATAGAAAAAAAAGGAATGGAAGAGAAGAGAGGAAAAGCAAAAGGAAAGGAGTAGGAGGATGATGAAAGGAGAGAGGGAGAGCAGAGGGAGGGAAGGGAGGGGAAGGAAAAGGAGGGGAGGGGAAGAGAGGGGAAGAGAGAGAAGGGGAAGGGAAGGGAGGAAAAGGAATGGGAAGAGAAGAGAAGGGAGTGGGGGAAAGGAGGGGTGGAGAAGGAAAGGGAAAGTAAAGGAGAGGAGGAGAGGGGAGGGGAAGGGAAAGAAAGGGAAGGGAAGGGGAGAGGAAGGGAGGGAAAGGAAGGAGGAGAGAAGAGGGAAGGGAAAAGAGCTAAATTGAAAGAAAGAAGGGAAAATAACACACACACAGGAAGTAGAGAAGAGAAAGTAAGGAGGAAGCAAGGAATGCAAATGGAAAAAAGAAAATGGAAGTGGAAGGGAGAAGGGGAAGAAGGGAGAGAGATAAACTAAACGGGTATAGACAATATACTATATTAAAGAGAACGCGAATGTTGCCCATGGCTGCTTCCAGTCCTTAGAAGCATACAGGTGTCAGGATCTTTCTTAAATGCACTAGAGGTGAAGTGTGGTTTAGAGGGAGGGGCACGCTGATCACTTTGAACAATTTCCCAGTACTTTAGCACAGGCTTGACCTTGTCCTGAGGGCAGAGGACAGACAATGCCTAAGAGATTTGTCTGATTTCTAATCAATGTGTGTGTGCCATGCTATATGCTTTCTCTTGCGTGTTTGGCCATTTCAGCATTTTCTCCACACAACCATTTGAGAAACAGAATTGTCACCTGTCAGGAGCCGCCTTAGGTGCCAGGAGCTCCCTGGGGTGACAAAGTACTTATGAACACAGAGTAAATGTACCCATGTGCATAGAAGGAGCCTGGGAATTTCTTTGTAATGTTCAATGTCTCTAAATACCACAATAAACTGAATCCATGTCAGTGTCTCACAGAAATGTGTGGTCGCCTTGTCCTCAACACTAGGCAGGCCTCCAGCTTTCAAAGCTGACATAACTGCGGCTGACAGGCCTCTGCCTGGCTGGTCTGTGCCCTCACATGTTGTATACCTGCAGATCAGAATAGCACAGTCAGCATCTCACATGGCTGCAGGGGCAATCACCTGCGAGTCGTGTGTGGATGCTGGGTGGACTGGGGCAGATCGACCAGTCTTTCCAATAGCCTAAACAAGGGGGAGGAGCCTGACCTCATTGTTGCTAATGGGAGAATGCAGAATGCCATGGACAGGAGAAGAAGAAGTAACGTTGCAAAGGAGGGCAAAGAGGGGACGGAATTAAAAGTGACTGATGGGCTTCAAGCAAAAAACCTGAGGTAGGCATATAACACCTTGGAAAACCCATGAAGGCTGTATACAGCAATTTCTAGAAGCAGATGAAGATAACTTTGTTGAATCTCTTGTGACAATCTTGGAGCTTGAGACATCTTGCCTTAGAGCTTAAGAAAGAAAGCAGAGCTAGAAATGTAGGCCAAAGAGCGAAGCTGAATTTAATAATAATAATCACTATTCATCTAGTCCTTAATCTATGTGACACACTACTCTTAGTTCCTGAAATACAGTAAAGGGCTGTATCCTCCTGAGAATGATACAAAGTAGGGCTTATTAACTCTTTACATTTATACATAGGGAACAGAGATACCCTGAATCTGGATCTATCTTGGTCATGAGGCAAGGGCATCAGTGCAGGAGTGCCATCAGTCAAGTTTGATAGGATTGATTTTCTTCAAAGGAGATGGAGGCTGAGAGGCGACAAAGAAGGGGGTGGTATAAACGGGAATAAGATTGCCTAGAAGGTGGGACTGACAGCTAGCCTTCTGTCATGTGCACCATTGGGAAACCACAACCATTGCTTCCGTCCAGTTGATGCTCCTTTCAGAGAAGGCTTAGAAATGATGCTGGCAGTAGGGCAGGTAACACAGGAAAGTTTAAAACTCTGCACATCAGAAGCAGTGGTAAAAGCAAGAGGAAACCAGGAGCAAGAGGAAACCAGAAGCAAGAGGAAACCAGAAGCAAGAGGAAACCAGAAGCAAGAGGAAACCAGAAGCGGTAGTAAATGCAAGAGGAATGGTAAGAGGAAGGAGAATGAGTCAGATTGAACAAGAGGAAGCAAGAACAAAACGCCCATCACAGAACCCTGAGGACTGAGTCTGAGCACTGTTGCAGAGAGAAGGCGGACAGAAGCATAGCAGTGACTGGGGAGACATCTGGAGATGGTACAGGCAGCCTGAAGGCTGAAGACGTGGATCTCCTCGTGCTGCAGGATATGGGCAGGGCAGCAGCAGGGGAGGAAGTGCTGTAGGAGAGCAGAAGCTCTGACTCCCTGGGGTGGGTGTGTCCATGAGGAGGGGAATAGACAACGTAACAAGCCCTGTGCCTGGGGCTTCTTAGGGACACCTGGGGTGAATTCCCGAGCCTATAGGGGCCTTAACTAGCTTAACATGGGAAGATGATTGGAACTGGGAGTTTGAGAGGAAGCCTGTTTATTGCCAGCCTCATTAGCACCACTAATCGTTATAAACAGATAATTTGCAAGGAGATGAAAGAATCCAAATTTATGTTGCCAATACTAAATATTTAACTAATGAAAAATATAGCTTCTGAATTGGCCATGTGTATCTCAAATGATGAGTTAAATTTTAAATACTCTGTGTCCTGGGGATGATATTCAGCTCCTGATTTGCCAGATGGGCTGTGAGTCACAGCACAGGAAATGACACTGGATTTCAAATGGTTTGGCTTACACGGAAGGACGAGGACCTTCTGAAGCCAATTGCCCCATGGAGGCAGTGAAAACCCAGAGGGAGGCAAACACTCATCAAAGCAGACCCTGAATATGGAAGATGGGTCAGAGCTCCTGCAAAAAGAGCAGGATGCAGCATTGTCCCAGCTTGCCAGCAAGCAGGCTGTGAATATAACTGAACAGAGGCCACCAGTGGGACTAATGGAGCCACCAGGACTCCTCGGCAGAGAGGGAGACAGCAAACTCTGGGGTCCCCTAGCTTTTCCTGTTCCCTTCTAATTTACCAGCCTACTTCTGATGCATGTACATGAGGCTATATAACTGTACGGCTTTAGCATGGAGTACCATGTAATCCTTTGGGAACTGAACATTCAGAGCAAAGACTTACTAATTCCCCAGTGTGTGAGCTAAAGAAGAGGAGATACACTCTGGCTCTTCTTCTTCTCCCACTGCTTTTTATGCACTAAAAATGTATGATGTTTGACACATTCTCCTTCTTCTGCCTCCTGGCGATTGATCTCCAGTGCATTTACTGTCTCTACCAATTTTTTTTTCCAACTACTAATATCACAGTCAGAGGGATTGGCCTTTCTCTGAGAAATGCACATTAAAGGCACCTCCATGCCTTTTTGTGGATTGATAGCACTTTTTCTTACAATGAATATTTTTTTTTTTGTCTGTGTGGCCCATCATTTAGTTATCCATTTACCTACAACAATTTTGTTTTTTGGCTATTTCCAAGTTTTAACAACTAAGAATACTCAGTGTTAACTGCTATCAACAGTGGTTTACATGTGTGCCCAGGGACAGTGAGCAACAGGCACAGGTCTCTTCTTCATGACAACCAGTGAAGCAGGAGATGAAGATACACTGGAGCCTCCTCTCTGGATGCCGCACTTAATACATGCAGCTCAAGTAGAAGGCACTTTTCTGCCAAAGTGTGATTGCATCAGTGACGTTGAAGAATTAATTCTCTTACTAAGATTTGGCCATAATAGTTATCATTTATGTACAGGATTTGTTTTTTAAATATAAAGAAATCGCCTTTGTGACAATTTAAGAAGTTATTACTAAGAATTATCAGGAAGTCATCTAAATTAGTCTTACCATGACCGAGTATAGGTCTCTTTCTGTCTGGTAACATATTTCAGGATTTCAAACAGCATCTCCTGGTCCTATACCATTTTAGAATATACCTTACAGAGAAAATAGTCCCATCATTTTTCTGGTTTTAAGAAAAGGTTTATTTGTGTGTGTGTGTGTAGGGGGGTGATAGTAAACAATGCTTTCTTAGCTCTACAATCTCCCTCTGAGTCTGAAATTTTTTATTGGTTTGTTCAGAGAATTTCTTACATTTCAACTCTGTGGGAAAACTTTGGCATACACAATAAGTCCAATCGCCTGCTGATCTCTTCCAGAAGTAATATTTAAATCATGATATATAGGAGGGGTAAATCATGGTATATAGGAGGGGTAAATCATGATATATAGGAGGGGGTAGCTCTCATTGAAGGACTGAGACCTGACAGCCAATCTTTGCCCTTGGTGCTCAGTGCTCAGAAGATCCCATTGCCACAGAGAAGTTGAGCCAATGTCTCTGACTTTGGTTGGTTAGCATAGATGTTTGAAGAGATGTTCACTGCCAATGCCTGAAGGAGGCTTACAAGCAGAGACACTCTGGCTTTAGATAGAATTTTCACGAGGAGTCCTTCATGACTCAGCTTTCCCACTGAAGTTGGATAAATGCTGGCTTAAAGATGTTTCCATCCCAACAGTTTGACTAACTAAAGCCTCTGCTTTCATCAGACACCTTAAATATATGCATAGAAGATTAGCAGTGGGAAGGACAGTCAAGGCTTTTTTTGATTTAAATTGTTCCTTCTGTTCTGTTGGTGAAGAATCTAAAACTCACAACTGCGAGGTCACCTACTGAAGGTCATACCAACATCCACTGACCAGGAAGAGAAACCGCTCTCAGATGACCTGGATGTCAAATGAGCCAACTGCTGAGAGCTGGAGGAATTGAAACTTCAGAAGTAATAGCTCGCACTGGCTTTAGTCCAATCTAAGAAGCTGGTCGCTTTTGATTGTGTCAGCACCACACTGAGCCCAGGGCCAAGGCTATAGGCTGCTAAGAGGTAGGCTTGCTTTCTGCTCTGAACTCTCATGTTCCCAGAATAAAGTCTTATCCCATTAGATCTTTGAGGTGGTATCTAAACATTTACCAAAAAAGGTAAGTGTAACTTTTGAAATCTAAGGTAAATTAAAACCCTACATACACATGTGTTCCAAAGTCAGCATAAAGTACTTACTGTTTAAGGCTAAGTGGCCAATTACAGATAAGAGCAGAGGAAAACAAAGCTAAGAGTTGGTTATGCAAATGGTTTAATATTTGTTTTCCTTAAAGGGGCCTCACAACCACTCACTTTCTGAGCATCCTGTGGTTTAACTTATTTATTTGTCTTTGGCAACCTCTGTTCACAGTTGCTTTTCTACTCCAGCAACTGAAGATGGTGGAACTCTTTAAAGCACCCTTCCAAATGTAAACACAGATGCTGCTTCCACCTCTCCTCTTTAATTCTGTGGGTGAATTCTTTTAGGTTGTGGAAACTGCATTGTTCGCCTGACAGATACTCTCTGGTTGCCTCAGAGCCAAGCTCACACCCTTATCCTGCACTTTCATCCAAAGCAAAGAGGAAGCCACAACCAAGAGCCTTCTGCTCTTGTGATTTTTTTCACAAACAATCCCTGGGTACTGTTTTCCTTTCAGATGTGAAATTAGGGAAAGTGAAGCATAAGATATATCCTACACCAGGAAAATATCAGTTTGGCAACAGGGGGTGAATACCAATAACCAGATAAGACTTGGCATGGTCTAAGAAGGTACCACTGTAGAAGAAATAAGAGTACCCCTGGGGACAGAGGGGACCACAGGAAGTTTCCAGCAGAGGTTAATCTTGTCTCCATCCAGCAAGTGTGGAGACAAGCCTCAAGCACTCCACACTGAAGGGAACTGCTAGCCAAGCCAAGGGCAACCTCCGAGTCTCAGGGTAGAGAGCACACAGAGGAAGGGATGAGCCTGGTAAGGCAGGTGCTTGCCACATGGCAGGAGATGTATCCTTAGGTTTTCCTAATCCCATGGTAAAGAGACAGAAAGGAGAAGCTGGTGGAGGGGCAGACACATGGGAAAGCATCAGGACTCTCCACATCCATCAATGTCACTAGCTCATGGCTTTTGTTCATCAGCAGAGCATCACAAGGCAGGTTTGGTGTTAGCAAACACTGGGCAGGAATGTAGAGTTTCCTTACAGCCCCAGGGTCTGCAAGCCCCATCTCCCCTTTTGGCATGACCTGACGTTAGCATAATGTATTTGTTACACTCAAAGACTTAAAGTCGAGTGCAGCTTTTGAGATTCGACACTAGATATGTAATCCTGGAAAGGAAAAAAGAAGGTCATTGTATGAGTTCATTGAATTTCAGCACCTCTGTTCTCTGTGGACACTCAGAGGTGCAATGGAAAGCCAATAGGTGAGAGAAAATACTCCTGAGAGACTTCGCAAAGTTTGTGAACTAGACAGAGAGTTTGTAAACTTCATAGAATATGTAGACTAGATAAAAGGTTTGTAAATTCAAGAACATAGAGAAATGAGCCTTATTAGAACATGGGACACCTCTTATCAAACACTCTGCAAGAATGAGTTGCTTTGAAGTTGACCACATCACAACATAGAGTTTTGAATAAATTACAATGATAACTCTTTTTAGAGTAAAAAATAAAATCAAACTCAAGAAAGCGCTGAAAATGGGATTGACTGGTTAAGAGTGTAGGCTGCTTATCCAGAGCATTCCACTTCCGGTCCCAGCACTCAGAGCAGGTGGCTCACAACCCCCTATAACACCAACTCCATGGCGTCTGATGTTGTCTTCTGACTTTCATTCACACCCTCACTCATGTGCACAAGACTACCCCTACACACACAAATACACACAATTAAAAATAACAAACCTAACCACTTAGATAAACCAAAGAGCTGTTTTCTTAGCATGCAAGAGGGGCCTTTTTCAGCCTGAACACAAAAGATAATAAAGGAGTGATACCATTAAAACCTAACATTTTTTTTTTCAGAGGCCTGTCTAACATTCATTGCTCTGGTTCTTATGGAACTTCACAGATTGCCACTGAAAAGTTTAAGGAACATTTGTATACCAAGAGCACAGTGTAGAGTAAAGCAACACCAGACACCAGCATAGATTTCCTTCCGCTGATACCGAAGTAAGCCTGTGTCCCTTGTGTGTAAGAAAATCCTTTCTAAGCCTTTCCTGCCATGCTCCTGCCATCCTTTCTATGCCTGTGAACTGAAGTCTTGGATTTTGGAACCAAACCAAATGTTTAATTAAAAAGTGAAATGAATATTCCTTTATATCTTACGTCTTTCATCTCAACCCCGAGGAGGCAGAAGTGGGATGTGACAAGATGATGAGTTAAAAAGCAAGAAACCCAGACATCTCTAGAGATATGCTAGCTCCTCATAAATTCCTTGCCAACCAGCACAACTGTGCGTCCCTCCAACAAGCCTGCTGTGTTCCCACAGAGGAACTATGGATGGGTTTCAGCAGCCGGGGTGACTGACTCTTTAAATAACATTCAGTAATTTCCCTAATTTAACACACATCTCAGAATGCTTAAATCTAACCCCTACTTCCAATATTTTGACTCAACGAAACAGACAGACAGTATTCTGTGTGAGGAATGGGTGCCCCAGGCCCACTGTCCTCACCTCCTCCTGGGCCTTTTGTTCCAAACAAGATGCTTGTGCACATCAAATTATATGTCTGCTGCAAACCCTCTGGATAAGGAGAATATCGATCTGCTTTGCACCCAGCAAATCTCAACAGAGATTCTGACAGCTGTTCTCTTTCAAAAAGCATCCTGGATGCTCAGTCTGAAACTTCACCAGGGATGTCATTTCACCCGATATAAATGCACCAAACTGTTTACTGGGGCAGAAAAATTGCTCTATGTTTTTAATTATTATTCTGTATCTCTCTGGTAAACTTCCAAACACCTGTTCTATATAAGAACACCACGAACACAGCTTTCCTCTGCTCAAGAAGTAGATAGAATTAAAAAAAAAAAATCAGTGATCACTTTTCATGTCTGTTTTGTTCCCAAGTAGATCAAAACCACTTTTTAGGGAATTGAGCTTCTTCCTTACAGCCTCATTCGGGTACCGTGTTCCTCTGAGATCTAGTTCAGTAGACAAACACACATCAGCTCTCTTCCCTCCTACAAAGCCTGGGCTCTGTCCCCAGCCTTT
Source organism: Montemys delectorum (assembly GCA_019843815.1). NCBI lineage: Eukaryota > Metazoa > Chordata > Mammalia > Rodentia > Muridae > Montemys > Montemys delectorum. The sequence continues at coordinate 15,736 of JADRCD010231352.1, forward strand.
CCTTTCCTCAGATCCTCCAGTAAAGAAGCACAGTGAGTTGGTCCACTCTGCCTTTATCAGACAGTCACTTACATAGATCGCACTTAAATGGCTTCCCGGATTATATGTACTACCTGTGACCTCTGTGTTACTAACAATTGGAATTAAGCCAGCTGTCCATGGAATTGTCTGCTGACTCTAATTAGGTGTGGGTTTTCTTCAGAGGATTCCAAATTCATTGTATTTGAATGAATTGGGTATTGGGTTACACTAGGCTGTACTGTTACCACAAATGTCCAACAAAGTTCTTTAAAAAAAAAACTTTTAAAAAAATTTATACAATATACTTTGATCATATTCTTTCTCCTCCCCCAACTCCTCCAAGGTCTTTGTCCTCTCTACCCAACTTCATGTTAGTGCTGTCACTAAAGAAATAAGAAAAAAAAATCAAACTAAACCAAAACCAAACCAAACCAACAAACAAACAAAGCACAAACAATAACATAGCAGGGGTGAGAGGTCTGATTCTGCACTGTCCAAATTCCAAGTCATTTCCCAAGCACTGTTGCTTGCCTGGTACAGGGAAGCATTCTCCTAACTTGCTAGAATATCCCTCCTAGGAAACAGGTTTGCTAAGCCTAAGGCACTGTTTGTACAGAGCCTGATTATTTACTAGAGCAGTAAATATTTAGAAACCGCTCTGTTTTAGATGGATGAGGCCCTGGGGCACACGTTGTCCCTTTATTAGTAGGGCTTGTCATTTTCATTATTAGTAAGATCCATGCTACATATCCAAGCCCCTTACTCTCCAGGAAAGCTTGCACAAAGGATGTGGTGAGCTTCCTTGATTGGAAGGCATCACCCAGGTGGTCTCTTTTCATTCCTAAAGGCATTGTGTGGTTTGTGAAATCACACAGGAGAGGGCCACCTTCGCTAGCCCCAGTTCTCCTCACCATCTCATTCTATGTTGATGCTGATTTTATTGTCTACCTTTATAACACTATGTTAAAACACCATTGCCAAGGCAACATACAAAACAGTGTAATTCGACTTAGGTTCCAGAGGATTAGAGAATGAAGGTATGGTGAGAGGAAGAGTTGAGAGCTCACACCTCAAACCACAAGCATGAGACAGAGAATGAACCTTGGAAACAATGGGAGTGTTCAGAATCTGAAAAACCTGTTCCCATTGACAGGTATTCTCCAGCAAGGCCTTACCTCCTTTGGAAAGTCCCAAACAGTTGCACCAACTGGAGGAACATTCCGATATAGGATCCTATGCAGACCATCTTTATTCAGACCACTTGTGCTATACAACAAAAACCAAGAACATGGCAGCTTCTACTGCTGAAGATCCACCCACAGAGTTATTGGGCCTTTGGGTAGTCTCCAGACATACCCTTTTAGCTATGGACATAGGAGAGGTGGATCTCGCTAGAGACATAAGGAGGGCATCCAATAGATGAAGTGCAATCTAGACATTGAAGAAGAAAGAAAAAGGTTATTCCCATTCTCTAGAGACTATTAGTGACTCACAGCTGAGAGGGCCTAATGATCACTAATGATCTAATTTTTTTTGTACTCATAAACTATTCACTTCTGCTTCTTCTTTCAAAATTCTACTTGACTCACCATAATTGTGTATGTGTATGAAGTATGTTGTGGCACTCCAATGTGCATGCCAAAGTGCAATGATTACATTTGATCACAACTAATTTGTGTAATTAGTACACCCACAACCTCAAACTTTTAGCATCTCATCCTGGGGAGAATATTCAAAAATCCTGTCCTGGGTGCACAGGGATGAATCAGCACTTGGGAGTGTTCGCTGGCTTTTCAGAGGTTGAGAGTTCTATTCTCAGAACACATCAGTGCCTGAAGGTCCACCTACAGGGGAACCAACCCCTCTGGCCTCAGCAGGCACCTGCACTCACATGGCATACACTTACACACAGGCATGCACACACACACACACAGGCATGCACACACACACACACACACACCATTCATACTGATACACAAATAAAAATACATCTTCAAACTCCACCTGTCTACTCCTTTTACCATATACTATATATTGTGGTCAACAGAAGTTGCTGTCGTGTTGTGCAATAGAACACTAGAACATTTTACTTCCTGTACTTTTGCACCCTCACTGTTCCTCCCTGTCTCTCCCTACTGGCCTCCATAGTCTCTGAGCATCACCATTTTGCCTCCATCCCTAAAGACCAACATTCTCAGATGTCACAGTCAGACCGTGCAGCATTTGCCCTCTGCTCCCTTCTCATTTCTCCTAAGACGGTGTATTCAAGACTCATCCAGAATGCTTCTAAAACAGGATTCCGTTCACTGTACAAAGGAAGAATGCATCGTTGTGTGTACATACCAGAACATCTTCATATACTCATCCCACCATGAGCACTGAGGCAGATACTGCATCTCAGTTAAGGTGGACAGAGCCACCTAGGGTGGATGAAGTTGTGAGGCAGATGTCTCTGGTTTCCTTTTGCTCCCCTACATGTGCGGTATTGGGTCAACTGAACCACCTGACAGTTCTATTTTTAGTTTCCAGGGGAACCTCCATTCTGTTTCTGATAGTGGGTGTACCAATTTACATTCCCGCCAACAGCATTCTCATAGACATTTGTTATTTCTTCTATTTTTGTCAGTAGTGATTTTAACTGGGCTGAAATGATGTATGGCTGTGGTTTGCAGTTCCGTTCCATCTCTCCAGTGATTAGTGGTGTGGAGTGTTTTAAATATGCCTGCTGAGAGCTTGTAAATCTTCTCTTGAGAAATGTCTCTCTTAACATATTTATTGATTTGACAGTTTAGTGAGGTTGCATAGGGAAGTTTCAGCTCTCCCATGATTTACATCAACTAAACTCAAATATTTATGTGTGAAAGGACTAGGCATCTCCTATCCCTGCGGCAGAATTTATTTCTCATTCACACACTGCAGATGGTGGGGACCCACGGTGACTGTGGGCTACAGATGGTGATGCACCTCTGTTCACTGAGAGGATTTGTGCAATGTGGGGGGAGTCGAGGTACATCTTCATGTCACTAAGTTATTGTTTATTCCAATAAAGTCAAAGAAAACTGATCTTAAATCTCATTTCCTCAAACTCTCCATTAGGAATATTCAAATCTGTGTACATCTACATTCGATGGTAAATGCTTACAATACAGTATTTGCAGTGTGTGCATATGTAAGGCATGCATATGTGCATGTGTGTTTATGTGCACATATGTGAGCATAGGTATGCATGCACTGTGGAATATGGTCTAGAAGTACAAATGCTAAAATGATTTTATATAAATTGACATAGACTGGAAGAGAGGCATGTCAAGACATATTTATAAAGAATTATTTTTTATTTTGTATCTACACGTGCCTGCATATGTGCATGTGTGTTCACCATATGAGTTACTAGTGCCCATCAAAACCAGAAAAGTGTATAAAAGTCTCTAGAACTGGGGTGCCAGGTGGTTGTGGGTTACCATGTAGATGATTCGGCTTGAACCCCAGCCTTCTACAAGAGCAGCCAGTCCATTAATGATGGGCCAGCTTTCCAGTCCCACTATCTAATATTTTTGAGTCAGAAAAGTTTCTATGCAATCATAATATCGACCATGTAATACGCACACAAACATATGTGTATATCTGTACTTAGACTTACGCATGAAGAGATGGATTCGTTTTTGGCAATTAAGTGAGTAACTCAGCCAGTATTTTACATTTTACATTGATGATTTTTTTGTAGTGAGTATACATGACTCTTGCAGTTTGAAACAAAACACTTTGATATCAAGCAGGAAATGACTTCACATAAAACTTGAACTTTTGGAAGTGTGGTATTTTCATGCCTGTATGCACTCTGCAGATGAAACAGTCTGTTGTCCTGGACACAGCCTCCAGAGCCTCAGAATGCAGCTGGCTTGGGTGGATAACGTGGTATGCCTGCTAAGGTGAGTACTATATGGCTATAGGCTTTCACTGTAACCAGAAAATTAGAATTTTAAAATAGGTGTGTTATATTCCTTCCTAAAGTATTTGAAGTTAGGAATTTCAAACTAAATACATTTTAGTGGCTTTCTAGTAACTGATGTTTCATTGCTCTTTGTAAAATTAAGCCACATATATTTATAAGAAAATAGTTTTTAACAGAGCCTTTTTGAGCTCTCAGGGCAATAACACATGGCTAAGATGAGCTGGGAGACAGCTGCAAAGCTCTGAAAACTTGAGAGCTCAGGTGCTGGTTTGACACCCCTGATGAGGGGTGTGACCACAGCAGTTCTTATGAAGGTAAGTATTGTGCAATTTTTGCTGTGTGGACTTATTTAAATGACCAAACTTGGATATAATGTGATGCTAATATGATTTTCAAGATCTATTGTAATATAATTGCATGCATGCACACATGTGGGTGCATGCATGCACATATGCATGCACATGTGTATGTATGTGTGCATTTGTGTGTTGGTAAATACAAGTGTACAGGGTACCCTGGTGTAAGTGTGCAGAACAAAACAGAAATCTCAGCACCTGTTTCTCTCCTTCTACTATGAGGGTGCCTGGGATTGAGCGCAGGCCATCAGTCTTGCTCGGTAACTGCTTTTACCCACGGAACCTTCTTGCTTGAGCCTTATCATGACTTCAAGTAGTAGGAAATTACTAATAATTTGTTATAGGTTTATTTCATATATCTATACTTCTGATTTAGCATTAAGTATAGAAGAGCAAGCCGGGCAGTGGTGGCACATGCCTTTAATCCCAGCACTTGGAGGCAGAGGCAGGTGGATTTCTGAGTTCAAGGCCAGCCTGGTCTATAGAGTGAGTTCCAGGACAGCCAGGGCTATACAGAGAAACTCTGTCTTGAAAAACAAAAAAAGAAAAAAAAAGAAATATTTTAGAGTTCACAATATGATTTTTGGGGTGGATCCCATAGAGCCTGCTTGTGCACAATACAGGTGCCCTATGTGGACTCTGACCTTTTGCAGATACAAAGACCTCTCTTACTAATACAACAGACAGGGACCATAAAATAAAATACTTTGGCTAATCCCAAGTAGTCAGCCCATAAGTCATATAAATACAAGTTACATTATACAGACTGGGGAGATTGCATTTGTGTGTCTAGAAATATATATGCATATATATATCAACAATTAAAAAAGCAGAAGCCATGAATTTGAAAGCAAGCAAGGAGGTGGTGCCTGGGAATACCCAAAGGGGGGAAAAAAGAAGGGGAAATTCAATTATATTTTACTTTTAAATTTTATTTAAAAATAAAAATCAAAAATAAAATATGCTATGTTGTTTAAAGAATTAGAATATGCAGGTTCAGAATGTCTGAATTCCCCATCTGCATCTGACCGTAGCTTCAACCATCTGAGCATACTTGGTTTTCCTAAGCAGGAAATTTAAGAGATCAAATTAAATTCATACCCACACACGTACATTCTGCCTGCAAAAACAGTAGCAATATTACATAAGCTTGATATGTTTCAGCACATTGTCAGCATGTAGATAATTTTAAGAACCCTGCAGTAGCCCTTTGATATCTCATGGATATCAAATCACCAAAGACATTTAGAGGGATCTTCCTTACAGCGGGAAGAGAGCATAAACAAGCTTTTCCATTTACCTCGTGCTCATCATGGAACATGGGGAGATGGGGATGTCTGAATTCAGTACCATCACATTATCGCTGTAGACTTACTGTCAGAGCACTCCAGGGAATCACCTAGCATAATTCTGAAGCAGCCAAGGCAACTGCAGAGACCCTCTGCTGAGCCAATTAATACAAGTGTTCCTCTGGTGAGTGAAGAGGGTGTGTGTGTGCCCAGGGGTCGATTAATTTATAAATCAACAAACAATCCAGAATGTAACTGAAGCTTCTAAGTGGACAGTGATTTCTTTTTAATAAAATCATACTAATGTGGCCTCAATATGACCATAGGATGCCACTAATGGCCATAGCTGTCAGGGAAACTGAGTCAGAGAAGTGTGCTAGAAACCATCCCTTCTATTTTCTACAGGTATGTGTATGCTCAGATAAACCCTTTACATGGAAACCCCATGACACTCCACAGTTTAGCCAAGATCAACCATCAACACCTTTCATAACTACACCCTTTCCCTGTGTTTTGAGCCAAGCATTGCCCAAAATTATATGACTAGAAATCAATCAACAAAGCCATGTTTTGCTACAGGTACACTCCCAATCCAAAGGACTGTCCTCACAGCCCATCACAGCAAGCTGCTGGCTTATCAAGTGAAAACCCCGGGATAGTGCTTCTAGATCTGGCTCTGGGATCACCAATCCTAGGCATAGGAAGCCAGAACTTACTCTGATCACCAGAGGACAAGACTCAGCTTATATTCCTCAAAGTACATAAAAAAATGCATCATTGGCTGCTCCTGAAAGTGTCAGTTGGATTTGTCCTGGGCTGTTCCCAGTAACAGTGAAAAATAAGCTTTACCTGAGCAGAGATTACTCCAGGGGTCTGATCCAACCACCGTGCTTTCCTCCTGGATTTGGAGATAAATTTGGGAAAGGCTACTTTCTGCTTTAAGCCCCACCTCCCATTTCCAAGAATTCATTCTTTTCCCTGCAAGAATATCTCAACAATGTCTGTATAACCCAGACAGGACTTGAACTCACTATGTGGTCCAAACCAACCTCAAATTCAGTTTTCCTGTCTTTCCCCAGCCTCTTGACAGCTTTACACACTAAAAGGTATTTCCCAGAAGTCCCTGGGGGCCATCCTTCTGTCTATTAAATCTTCTAGAAATATTGACAGGCTGGGTCTCTCACTTGTAACCATTCTCAGAAAGCAGAGATCAGATTTCAGGACTCCCTTGCTCCCTTTTCTGAGGTGCCTTCTATGCAAAAAAGGATCCTTTCTTGAGGGAGAACAGTCCCCAGCTCCATTCCACAGCCTTACTTGCACCCAGCTCAGAGTTCTCTATCCCTGCTGGACAGAGGTGACTTCCTGCTGGGCTCTGGCCTCTTTGCCTTCTCTAGCAGTGATGTATCCAGTCACCAGGCTGATTCCTCTCAGCTGGTGCAAGTTTTGCTGTGTCATGCTCTTTCATGGCGTCTGCAGACAAACAGCGTGTTCTCACATGAAAACATGTTTTGAGTGAATACAAACACTATCTGCAAAACTCATGCTTTCCTGTTGAGATTCATAAATATGATTTTTCACAGCAGATTGAAGTTTGCTTCTGTTTATATTTCAAATGATCCAAAACATGCTTTAGATAAAATTGTTTACCAATACTGTTCAAGGCATCTAGCCGGGGAAAGGACCTCCTAGGACACAGGATTGGTATTTCACTGTTCAGTGTCAGGCATTGTTCTTTGTTTTTGTACATTTGACATTCTCAAAACGCTAATTTCAATTACAAAATATAGATGCTAAATGCCAAATAAGACAGTGAAGGGGAGAGTAGATGTAAGGTTACAGGAAGAAAAAGCTGCATGGGGGTGGGGTGGGGGGGTGGGGGTAGGGGGGTGAGGAGGTGGGAGTGGGGGGTGGTGGTGGTGGTAGTGGTATCAGAGGCAGGAAGTAGTAGAGGAAGGATCTTGCTCTCTACATGCTGGCTTGGAGCTCACTATGTAGCCCGATATGATCTCCAACTCATGGCAATTCTCCTATATTAGCTTTCTAGAGGCTAGACTATAGGTATGATCTGATACACCCCTCTGATACATTTTGTTTTTCTATTTGTTTAAATTACTATGTTCTCTGTCTTCTTTTCACCATGTTTTTTATTTATGTGTATACAATGTTATTTATGTATACACAATGTTATTTATGTGTACACAATGTTATTTATGTGTGTACAATGTTCTCATTCCACAACTCTTTTTGCTTACCTAGGGCAAATAAACAAAATAAGCCTTTTTATATTTTCACTAAAAAGTTTAAGATTCTTTTTACTTCGTAAAAACAGCTCACAGAGATGTAATCACAGAGCTATATTAAATATTGAAAGCATCTGTTTGCAAAAGTATACAGAATCTTTAAAAAGCAGCATTATCAGGCCAGATTCTAAGATAAGATAGTTTCTTATCCTTCCCGGTGAAGTTTAGAGGGGTCTTCAGAGCTTCATCCTGCAGAGCTACTGGCAAAGGAGGGATCATCTTTGCTTCATATCAAAGTCCCTTTTTAATTCAAATGAGGTACAGGGGTCAAAGGCATAGTTCCCAGACCAGTCTCTGGCTTCTTTAAAAGGTCCATCCATATCAAGAAAGGAGTAGCCACACCAGTTCCCTCACACCCTTTTTGTTCCCCAGATCTGGCCCCCTGATTTTCAAAGGAAGCTGGGTAGTTGAAGCATCTTGTATGTGTACTGCAAAGTCTCCAGACATCAGATGCAGGATCTAAACTAGGCTTTCTTGCATGAAAACTTCTGCTGTTATAGCTAAAAAGAATTTATCTCATAATCTCTCTCCGCTCTTACCTCACAGACCCTCCTGTAGGAACATGCAAGGCATCTCTTTTGGTTTCATGTAATTCTGTTCCTTTGACTTTCCTCTCAAACTATGCCTTCCCTACACTAAACTCCCTTAGAGACACCTGCCACCAGTACTGAATGGTGCCTTTGCCTTCTGATGATTAGGAAGCACAAGTAGATGCTGTCTAACCCAAATATCAAACGGAATTATCAACGAGATCTTTTCCAGAAAATTACACGAACTGAAGAACATTGAAGCTAACAAGTCCTTCCCTATTGTAAACATTAGTAAAAAACAAAACAAAAACAAACAAACAAACAAACAAAAACCCATCCTTTCAAGCTGGATGCTTCCATGGCTTCAGCCTCACTGTAGAAAAAATATGTAGGACACAACAAATGTGATAGATCTATATCTATATCTATATCTATATCTATATCTATATCTATATAAATGTTATATATATGTGATATATATATAGATAGATAGATATATCAAATTGCATGAAACTTTCCCTGAGGTAAGATAGTTTGCATTTAAAGAAGCCAGGAAGTAACTAATGGTTTTTCAAAATCATATGCATGCCTTCTGCTCCTTTTGGTCTCCATGAATAAGACCCATAGGAGGATGGGGATGGGCCATTTGGTAACCTTGAGAGTGATGTGAAATTCAAAGAAATTTTGATTCAAGGAATTCAGTTTCAAAAAAGAACAACAACAACAACTGAAAAACATCTCATTAGCAGAGGGGTTATTTTTTTCATCACCTGAATACAGAAAGATAAACAGTCTAAAGCCAACTGGGGTAACAGAGTGTTCACATTTGTAGCCCTGGCAAGCTTATTATATAGTTGAGAGTAGAGGTCAGGTAAAGTTGACTGACTGGACCAGGGCTACACAGCTAATGAGTTGGTGAGCTGAGATCTGAACCAAAGCACATGTCACAGGACAAACACTGCAGGTGCCCGCCTCCCTGTTGCTTTAGCTTACCATTAACTGAATCATTTTTTTACCAAATCACTCATTATATAAATCTTCCTAGCATATCAGCCTCACAGTATTTTGACTCCCTAAATATATATATATATATATATATATATATATATATATATATATATATATAAATTACCATGTTGCATGGATGGATTGGGTCCGAAGTACATTTATACTATAAGACAGTATCATTTTTACGCTAGACCAAAGGGAAATTTTAAAGAATACAAATAATGATAGCATGAGATCATGTGATTACTAAAATTCTGATGAATATTTTTTACTGAAAGTGGTATTCCTGTAGAGTGTAGAATGCCTAATTTTAAACAAAATATACTTATGAAAGCTTTTTTTTTTTCCTGTATAGCCCTGGCTGTCCTGGAACTCACTGTAGACCAGGCTGGCCTCGAACTCAGAAATCTGCTGCCGATGCCTCCCGAGTGCTGGGATTAAAGGCGTGTGACACCACCACGTGGCCTTATGAAAACTTTTAAAATCCTTTGATTAATATCACTAACATCTGTTTTATTTTAACAAGAGCATTCTAAAGAAAACAGAAAACTAAGAAAGCTTGCCTATCTGGTGCTGGACCTGCAATGTATGTAACAGTAAAGCTGAAGGAAAACTTAAGTCTTCCTGGCCATTCAAAGGGATCCTAAGTCCTCCCAGCCATCTATGGGAGCTCTAGGGAGACACCTGCGTTTTGAGGCTGGACATTTTGTGAATTAAGTTTAACCTGATCTGAAAACCCATCATTGCCACATTGTCTGCTAAGGGTTTGCTTAGCACCATAGAGGAACCCGTTGGAATGTAATGTCATGGAGAGAGACCAAGAGAATTAACTAAAGGATTCAATGTCTTGAGACTTAGCCATAAGACTAAAAATGAACTAATCCTAAAGTCCTTGATAACTGTGAGGAAATGAAATGCTGAGTCACTCGTAGTCACCAGTAAACACCTCAGGAGACATAATCAGCAATACCTCACTCTGAGAGTTCTTCCAAACTCCAGCATAAGAAACTAGGAAATTGAGCCCTGTGTCTTCTCTTACTTCAGCACATTATTATTATGTAAATGCTATTATCTTAAGCCAACAGAGCATAGAAATAGATCCTCAGAGTTGAGTCTGTAACTGGTGATGCGCTTATAAAAAGATAAAGAGGGGAGATATGTTCTATGGATGTGTGGTGAGGTATAGGGGAAGGGGGTGCCTCACTGGGCCAATGCTGAGGCATCCCTTCCCCCTCAGGGACCAGCCAAATGACAGTATAGTATAGAATAGAGTTTATTCAGAGTATGGGGAAGAGAGTTAAGAGTACACACACACACACACACACACACACACACACACACACTAGAATAACCAACCACCAATAAGAACAAGATGTCAAGTGTTTTCTCTCATGGAGTTTGGACCATAGGGAAGTGGGTGGTCATAATGCAGAGCTTGGGTAAAATCTGGGACAAGAACATAATCCATAGGGAATTCAGTGTACAGATTCCTTTATATCATTTTCATTAATGGATTTCTAAGTAGTTTATAAGCCAATTACCATTACTATTAAGCAATGTATTATATAATATGTATTTATATAATATTTATTATATAAATTCTTTACTACACCATTTTATATTGGTCATGTTGAAAAACTTTTATCAGCCACTTTCTAGCATCCTTTTCTTACTAAGTTTGAAATTTCTAACAAAACAGCAAAGCTTTCATTATGTTATATTATAATACTGTGTTTTACATCATTTATTTCTTATTGTCTTTACTCTGCCAAAAATAAATCAACTCATATGTTAGTCAAATTTTTGTAAAATATGGACAGGCCTGGGCTCCCAAAATACTGTGAATCCTGAAATCATAAATTCAATCCAAGTGCATAAACAGTGGACGAGCCTCTGTTATCATCATCAAAAGTTGCATAACACCAGACCTTTGTTTTACTTATAGTTTCCATAATATCTTATGGTATATGGTGGGCTGTTAAGAAATGTTTGCTGAATACATTATCTTATTCAAAAAAAAAAAAAAGAGGGTAGTAGAGGCAGAGAAAGGCAGAGAGAAGAGAGAAGGAAGAAGTAGAAGAGTAGAAGAGTAAAGGCTGGCCATGAGCATGTGAAGAGAGAGAGAGGGGAGAAGGGAATGGGGAGAAAGGGAGGAAGGGGCGAAGGGACAGAACAGGAGCAAGAAGGCAAGAGAGCAAGAAAGAGAGGGGGCAAGCAGCCCCTTTTATAGTGGGTCAGGTCTACCTGTCTGATAGGAGATAACTGTGGGGTGGAGCATACCTCTCTGCTGCCAGGTAACTATGGAATGAAGCTTAGACAGAATGCTAACAGCTGGTCTTGTGATCCTGCATGGCATGAGCTCTGAAGCATCTATTGCATAAAAGGCTGTGCCCTGGGAAGATAGGAGTTGTCTCTGACGTGCTGCCTTCAGCCCAGGCTCAGGAGAGTGAGATTCCAAGGCAGACATGCTGGGAGGGCTGGAAGAATAGATGGGCTCCATTCAATTAAGAGCTGGCAATGCTCCCAAAGAATGTGCTATTTAAAGGGCCACCAGGAGCCAAGATGTTTGGCTTCCTTTCCTGTATGGAGCTGACACATTCTTACCTAAGGTTGATATAGAATGTCAGGAGCCTGAGTGCAGGCAGAGATGCTGACAGCATCAAAAATGTCCCACTGCTGGCAATTCTGCTTCCTACACCAAACTGACTAACTTAGTATAAGGACTAGTCCTGATGTCAACATGGTTAAGCCATGGTAAAAGCTATGTAGCAAATACTAATCTAATCTAAAATAAATGTACTCTGATAAACACCCAGTTTACAAAATATATAACCCACCACAGCATGGAGATTTCTCTCTAATCCTTTGAAGGTGTTTCGAGGAATAAACTGACTGCACTTGACAATGAAGAAATTCTGTCTCCAGGTGGCCGTTGGACTTGTTTTTCCCAGTCTCTAGCTTACTGACCTCAAGCTTTGGAGGGTTGGATAGCCTCTATAGTTGCATAAGGCAGTTTGCCTGCTCATCACGCCCCTCTGGAGAACTCTGACCAACACAGTTAATGAGAGTGTCACACTTCAGTAAGAAAATTTCCATAATATACTTCTATGTTTACAATGTTAGAAGAAAAAAGAAAGAAACAACAACTCAGGTAGATGGGGAAGATTTGAAGAAGATAAAAGTCCAGAGGAAGACAGAACCTGCACTGGATGCAGCTGTGTGTCCTAGGACCTCTGAGAAATGCCCCAGGCTTTTAAACTGTTCAGTTAATAAAAATGGCACATTCAACATTGCCTAGTGTAATGGGATATGACCTTGAGCATTTCTCCCAGATGAGCATGGGAAATGGCTGGAGGTTACATGTTCCAGAAAAATTGGAGGGCTTTGACAGTCAAGGATGAGAAGAGTATGTGTAGAATAAACCCAAGGAAACGACTCTGCCAAGTTCCCTATCGCTGGGTGGTGGTGGATCACGCCTTTAATCCCAGCACTTGAGAGGCAGGCAGATTTCTGAGTTCAAGGCCAGCCTGGTCTATAGGGTGAGTTCCAGGACAGCCAGGGCTACACAGAGAAACCGTGTCTCAAAAAAGCAAAACAAAACAAAACAAAAATCTATCTATCTATCTATCTATCTATCTATCTATCTACACATATATATTTCATTTTATATGTATAATGAAATAATATAATTTTCAGAAAAACTCTTAGAAATAGGTACTAGTATTGCTTTAATCACAATTTTATGCCAGTTGAATTTTGTTTTATTCAGAGTCCAATAGTAAATATATGGAAAAGTCATCATCAGAAAGAAATACATTAAATTTAAATTTTCATCCTTTTTCTATAACATGAGGAAAAATCCAAAGGAGCATAAGAAATTCATCATTTCTTATATCTTTCTGACAGACAGGAGATATTAAAACAAAGAAATATCCATCTACTATTACTCTACATCATACAGATTCTAGGAAAAAAAAGTCTTATTTTCCTGAATATTTTATATTCCTTGAAGAATTGATCTGATTTTATGTCTATGGTTCTTTTGCTGTATAAAGCCTCTTTTAAAAATTACCTTAGGGAATAGTCATATTTTCAATGAGAATAGATCACATACAGAAACTTAAATCGTTCTTTCATAGTTTGAAACTCTCCAGAGAACAGTAGGAAGGAAAACACCAGGAGCTGCAAGGACTCCCACCAACCACCCTTTTATCCAGGTTCATAGAAAAGCGGTCAGAACTCAATAGTGATTTTACTAACGACAGAAGCGAGAAGTTCTATTTTGTCTCTCAGGTCAGATAACTTAGTCCAACATCCACTCAAGGCAGGCACAAAAGCTCAGTTCAGGGCTCAGGAGTCTATGACCAGGGCTGTTCACACCAGGCTTAACCAAAGACACATCCCAGTGGCCTGCTTCCTCTAGGGAGGTACTATACAGCTTAAGGTTCCCAGGACCACCCTAAAGAGTGCCATTACTTGGAGATCTAGCTTTGAACCTCAAGAAACAGGTGTGACTCATCTTTGGTTAGCCAGTACCGTCCTGTGAATAGTAGTGAATAGTTAGTGAATAGTTAGCTTTCAATTACTATAAAACAATACCTGCTTCAAAGAATGTATAAGGGCTTGTTTTAACTCAGTTTTAGGTCCTGTTGTGTGAGGGCTTAGGATGAGGCTGCATCATGGCAGAAGTTAGCAGCCTGAAAACCACTCACCAGAGAACCTGGCAAACAACAGACTTAGTAGACTAAGGAAAGAGAGGGCTGAGATCCGAGTCTTCTAGAGAACTCGAACAGGTGCTGTCAAAATCCTCATCACTTCTCAACAAGACATCCTTAAGAACAGAACTTTATCACCTTGTCTTTGGAGGACATTTAAGATTCAAAGTACGGCCAGCGGGTATGTGTCTAGATGCCCCAATCCTTTGCCAGCCCTCCCTAGCATCCTGCAGGACGGAACTCTACATTTGGCGCTGTGGTTACCAGGAAAAGACAGAGAAGTAGACCAGTGAGGCAGATCACATCCTGATACTTTGTTACTTGTTCAGTCTTAATAGGAGTTGGGAAAACAGCTCCTCTCTGTGCAGCCAAAAGCAGGGCACCATTTATTGCCTGTGTCAGAACTCCGTAGACCTTTGAGCACAGAATGTCCACAGAGACTCAAGCATTCCAGGCAGTAATAATCTATTTGTGGTTAGATATGTTCTCAGTGAGCTCACTATTGCTTGGTGTTTGTCTGTAGGGTATTTCCAGTGATCAAAGTACTTGACCAGAGGAACACAATGGGATATCAAATTCTGCTTATGTTTTCCCTTGGTGGGACTTGCAAGCCTGATCAGAGTTAGCTCACCAAGTGCTGGAAAAAGATACATTTCCACACATTTTCCTTTTCTTTTTTTTCTATAACATTTTTATTAGATATTTTCTTTATTTTCATGTCATATGATATCTCCTTTCCCAGTTTCCACTCTGAAAAAGTAAAAATAAATAAATAAATAAAATTAAAACAAAAAACAAAAAACAAAA